>PKMM01010056.1:42206-55638 GCA_002933915.1 Eutrema heterophyllum | reverse complement strand
AATTATTAATAAAATAAATATATATATATAATAAATCGATTTTACATCGAATAAGAATTTACATCGACTTTACATCGATCTAATATTTACGACAAATTTACATCGAATAATTTTTACATCGCTTTAACAACGAATTTACATCTATCTATTACGACGGATTGTCGATACAAAAAATTGATAATTCGATGTAAAATCGATGTAATCTTACATCGATTTACCAACGATATACCAACGAGATAATTTTCGTTGTAATATCGATGGAATTTTTACATCGATATTACGACGGAATATTTACGACGGGTTACGACGAATATTAATCGTCCTACTGTTTACGACGAATATCGAGAAACGACGATCCTATTACGATGATTTGGCAATCGTGGCTAATCCGTCCCAAAATTTGTTTTAGATCGATTTTACATCGATTCTGTCCGTTGTAAAAGCCATGTTTTCTTGTAGTGTTCGCCGAGTCTGGTCGCCATTCATACACTACCAGCGATGTTTCTGAGATGTGCCAGAACCGGCGCTTCAAAACTCTCAGTCTTGTCGCCTCATCGTCAATACGGAAGAGCACAGCCGTTGAATTGAGAATTTGAACATTAATTCTTTAGGGATTTCGTCATTGTTGTCCAGATTCGATTAACTATAGCATGAATCTTTCCAATGTGAGGTGCATCTCCAATGAAATGCCCTACTATGTAGTCTTTCCATAGCGGTCTTTCATCCGCCATCACTTCCTCCGGAATCGCAGCAGAGGCAACAGAGGCGACCCCATCAACTACTTCACAAGATACATCAAACTGTTTCAAACCAGATCTTGTTCGAGCCTTTGAACTCCAAGCTGGTGCTCCCTGCTGTGCTATGGATTTTGGGGAGGCTATATCGGAGATGGAGCCCCTTGGCGGAGACGGAACCTCCATGGGAGGCCGGTAGACCAAAAAACTTTCGGAAAGAAGATTTTAAAAAATTACCCCTTTTATCGCACTTTTTAACTGTAACAAATCGCCATCATTTCACCACTCTTTCCCTTTCTTATACCCTTTTCCACAATTTTTTTTATTCCTAAATAACTATATATTTGCACATATATCATCCACAAAAAATGTGAAAATTTAATGCCCGAAAACATGATTTGCAGTTAGTGGTTTTAAGTGATTTCGATAAATTTTTGGTGATTGGAAATTTAGAATGTGGAGTCAACTAATGTCATGTTAACGGTGCCATTTTTTAAAATGTCTAACAATAGCCTTCTTTCTCAATAGCTATCGTTCCCACATATCTTGCATTTAAACTCCTACAAACAAAACAAATATCAAAGTCAACATAAAACTTTTTTTTTTCTTAACACAACTTATCTATGTTCATTTGTATTCCAGTATATATGTAAAGAATGAATTGTACAATTATAATTACATTAGCTCTCTCATTCTGCATTAAGTAATGATACATACATGTACATGACCATAAATTTGTACAACCAATGGAATATTCTTCCCATCCCAACCCATCGTTTGCATGAAAGCATTAATAAGGGCAAAACAAAATTCTGCTCCTTGAGGACCTTTGAACGTGACACAAGCAAGCACAAATCCCATAGTGGATAAGACTGAGAGAATTATATAACTGATCGAAGGGATTTAATATCATGATCATGATCTCAAAGAACAATACAAAAAAACAAATAAATAATATTTGGTGATCATCAATTACCCTTTAATGCCAATGCTTTCAATCTTAGCGAAGAAAAAAATAAGAAATCTTTGATACCATGTGTTGTTGCTCCCGAGAGGTACCTAAATGTATTGTAAAAGAGTTATAAGATTATTCTCATAGTGATACCAATTACTCTCATTCGGTCGTTTCATTTTTTTCCTTGATCTTAATCAACTACTCAAGATTCATGCATGAGTTTTTCATATATATTAGCCGACAATACATATCTCTGTTGAAATATTGCACATTCCATTCTACACGATCCTGAGTATCTTATAAGAAAAGGTGTAAGAAATACAAAATAGACATAAAAACCAAACACAAACTACAAAATTAGACAGAAACTCTAGGGTGGAAAACAGAAAGGACATTTTTTTTTTTGCTAAAGGAGAAATGACATACTTGTGTCTTATTTTGCTCGCTTTTTCTTCTTCTCCCTCCTCATTCATCCGCGTTGGAGAAGATTGCAACGATAGATCCTTTTCAAGAGACGATGGTGGTGGATGAAGATTTTCTTCTAAATTTATAATTTACTGATACTTTGCAAAAAAATATTAATCATCCCGTTAAACAGAATTGAAAACTTTGGTAAAAAAAGTTTAAGAATTTTTTTATTAATTATTAAGTTGCAGCCAACATCAATATCATCTGAGTCCTTATATCTCAGCCGTATTCATTTTTCTATCTATTTTAGAACCATATGTTAACAATTTTTTTGTGTTATTGTCTGTTTAATATTAATAATTAATTAATTATATATTTAGTGTTTAATATTATATGTATTGGAAGTTGAGAATATAAATTTATCTATGCAACGGTTTCTTATAAGCCTAAATATCTAATTTAAGTAACAGATTAGATTAGTGTTGAAAGTGGTTTCTATGTGTTGACCCAGTCGTTGAAAGTACTGCACCATTCTCTAAGCCCCATTTAAAGATCAAGGATTGCTTTCGAACCATTATGTAAGATTGTGTTTGACCTTAGAGATCAATGCATTGAAACTTTATTGCATACATAACCCTTGAACATATATACTTTAAAAAATAGATATTGTTTGCGTGTTTTACAAAACATCGGGAACAATATTGCAGTCAATTCCAACTACAACTTCGAATAGTTACATGGTGCAAGATCTTAAACTGAATTTTACATCAAAACTCTGGATCCTTTTTTAAGATATGCATCAAGTCTCCAATGCATCTTCTGCATATACTCATAACGAAAAATAAATGTTATCTTAGTACATGATTTATCTCCAATGAGTATGCAAAAGATAAAAGTTACAAATCCCATATTGAATATAAAATATTCGAAGCGTGAAACTAATACATGAATCTAGATTTATAACGTAACAACGATTGCGGTAGTGATATGAAACGACATGATATGTGAGACGACTAAGCTCTTGCGAGAAAGAGAAGGCAGCTGATTGGTTCCAAGAGTTTAGAAAGCAAAGAATGGAGCAATAAATTAAAATTCAGATCATGATTGAAGCGAGGAATAAATAGTGGACTGGAACCCTATGAGAAGATTAAGATGCGTAAGACTCTCATCAGCATGGTTAAGCAAATCTGCCAGATTCTACGAAGCAAGTTGACGGGTATGGACAGAGCAGCCCTTCTCAAACTCTCATCAAACTCACGATCCAATCAAAACTCATAGTCTTTTCTATCGACATGGTTCCGCCTCATTCAAAGGTAGAATAATTTCATCATCGATTCACCTTTAATTCTTCCTTTCTCTCCAATCACATTACTTGCTTCACACAGGTTTCAATTACTCACATGCTATATGTAATGTTTTGTAAAACTGCTAATATTGATCTGCTTGTAAAAGATATTCATGTAAGTGAGAACAAATTGGATAAATAAAGTATGGAAGTTGAAAGAAAAAAAATGCGGAAGACATCTTCTTGGAAAGAGAGAGGTGTGGAATTTTAATGGTTCTCTGTTGACGAAGAATTTTCAGAAGTGCAAGTGTCGTTTAAAAAAAAAACATGATATTAGTATGATTTTATCTATGCTCATGTGGCCTAAGGAGGATTGCTTAGGTGTCACACCCTTGTGAGACTCACTCACACTTTTTATATACTAGCTAAATACCCGTGTCTACACACGGGACTTTTTCTAATCTCACAGAATATTAATCTTATTAGTTTCTTCGAAAAATGTTTTGATCATCTTGGGATCTTGGTAAGAAACTCAGGTGATTTAATTATTTGAATATTAAGTTGCTCTTGAACAAACACCGTTACACCGACATCACCTAAAACCTTATTACTAAGTAGCATTCTTTTGTCTAGTTATCCTTTGAACCATCTTTTTATTTAACATGGTAGTCTACTTCGGTGATAGGTAAGGTATCTCATTCGTTTTTTTATTTCTAGTTTGGATTTTTTCATATTCATATTAGGTTACATTTAGTGTAATAGGAACTTGAATTATTTTCTTCTTCAATTGTTTCACTCACTCCCCAACCATTGTTGTCTTCAGTCGCATCCATCCTCTCATTTTTGCTGCCACATCCTTCTTGATCCTCACTCTATCACAATGGTGAGAAATTTCATTGGTGATGATGCAAAAAACAATGTCTATGTCAAAAATTCAGAATGATGCCTTCCAATCAATTATGTTGCACACACTAATTAATGACTAAAGAGTATACTCGTATTCTTCATCAAAACTAAGGGAATAATATAATTACTGTGAAAAGAATAATGTTCCAAAAACCATAGTGATGGAGACTTTCGTGAAAGAGACTTGAATTTTCATATCTCAGTAAGTCATAAAAAAAAGGATAACCCTAACTATATTTGAGTTGTATGTTTGTTGCTTTTGAAAAAAAACAAAATCGTAATTGGTAAAAACGAATTATCAATAACAAATAGTGGTTAAGGCTAATAGTACCATGAGACTCTAACCAAATACATATATAAAAGAGTATTTCCCAGAGAAAAAAATGCTGAAGCCCTTCTCTTGGATCTTCAAGAGAAAAAATAGCCATATATCCGTTAAGAGAAAAGAGACGTTACTATGATACTATCACACCATCGAACAAGCATATATAATATAAAATAGCAAGAAAATGGAACAGGAGGTTGGGAGGCAATCATACTATACGTACCTTGTGATGACTTTGCTGATGGTGTTGGAAAGGTTATGGTTTTGAAGATGTGAGAGCCATAATGATCAGTGTTGTTGTCGACACCTCAGTCATGAGCGGATGCGTCACAATTTGTACGACTTTTTCATCTCTTCAATTTTGACTACCCTTTTCAACATGTCCGGATCCCCGATGTGTGATCACCGCTTCCTCTACCAATATCGCAACCAGCCAATCGTCGGTGGTTTCTCTGACATCCTCGTCGTTCAAAGCACTCGAACAAAACAGTAACATATGAATATATATATAGATCTAACATAACCGCAATCGATCAACTTTTTATGTCATCATTCAAAAACCTAATTTTCAAAAGAGAATTGTCGATCCAAAGGAAAGGAGCCAGAACAGTGCTACTTATATGAACACACATAAAACCTCTTACAAATAAAGAAGAGACGGACATTCGGAGATAAAACTAATGTATTGGTGCTGCTCGATCGGCAAGAGTTAGCGGCTTTTGAAAAGAACTATAAAATTAAAGTTTCGGGAAAGGAGAAGGAACATTTCTTTGACTGAATTTATTGTAAGAGGGTTTATTGGTATTGTACATGCATTTTGGCATACGGAAGAAGATTTATTTATATGATAAATGCTGAAGTGTCAAATTAAGTGATGTGTCAAAATGAAAATCAAATTGTCAAGGTGATGGGAAAATTAGACTATTCCCCTATTCTGCTCGTTATTATTCATACGAGTTATCGATCAATGCTAAAAACATCATGAACTCCTTAATTTTTTTAATTTACTACATGAAATTTGGTCAATTTCACCAAAATCGTAAACGCTGTTTGTTTTCCGTTAACAGTTATTGACGTGGCTTTGTTTTCCGTTAACAGTTATTGACGTGGCTGACAGGTGGCACAACGGATTTGAGATTTGATCGATTAATTTTTTTTTTATAAATTGTTAAAACCAAAATGACAACGTTTTGGTCTTACTTTCACGATTCAACGAACCAAAACCATTGTTAATTTGGGGGAAAAAATAAATTAGGGTTCTAAATGGAGGAGATTCTGATGAGTTCAAGCCCTTTATTCGTCGTCTTCACGAGTTCAAGTTCTGGTAAAATTTCCCTTCACTATTGAGGAAATTTCGATTGATTGATCTGTTTAGGTTTGACAAATTTCTGATTCAGGTATGCAGCCACTAAAGCTTTTGTTGTTGCATTTGTCATGACCTTCTTCTCCTTCTTCGGTGTGCCTGTGTTCTGGCCAATCTTGTTGTGTTACTGGTTGTTTCTGTATTTTCTCACTATGAAACGCCAAATCGTGCACATGATCAAGTACAGATATGTTCCTTTCGATTTTAGAAAGAAGGTAAAGCAACTCAAGGTTCTTGTTTACACTTTCCTTGACCTTTATCAATACTTGTTACTGTGTGGTTTTGTATTCGATTTGGCCTGAATCTTTGCTTAAAAGTAAGAGTCCTGAAGATAGATTGTGAATTTTTTTTTTTTTTTTGACAGAGGCACGGTGGAAATGATAAGCCTAGTAGCAGTAATTCATCTCAGGGAGATGAAAAAACGGCTCAGACGTGAAGCATAGACCTGGTACTGATCTGCACATGTTCAAGTTAGTGATAGGCGTTAAGTGAGAAAAGATTACAAACTAAGAGAACAATTATCCAGTAGATTGTAATTGCATGTTGTGGTGTAAAAGGAAAATCAAAGTTCTTAAAGCTTGACAGAACTGTAAATGTAAGTGTAAATCCAGAATCCCGTTCGATCAAATACACAAATCAGCTCTGTTTTCCCTCTCACAGTACCGTTTCCCGGGAATCCTCTATCTCCGCCGCTCGTATACGGTGCTCTTTGCTTCCCCCGAATGCGAATCTCTTCAAATCCCTCTTCTCGCTAACGTTAAATTTCCGTCTCGAGAACTTCGCCGTTCACGCCAACCCATTCCGATCCGAACCTAACGACGGCGTCGCCGTCTGGAACAGAGCATGGACTGTGTCATAAGGATGGATGCTGATGTGTCAAACTTTTGTGAGACGCACTCACTAATAGATTAGATAGATATTAACCATTGAGCATGGACTAGGGCCTCTAAGCCCTACAAGTAAAAACTTGCGCTTAAATATTTGGGCTTTGTTTATGGAAATCTCGGCCCATTATAATACTTTATACGATAACCGTAATCTCCACGTTCGAGATAATTCGACTAAACTTAGATGACGTGGTATCCACCATGGATCTGAGCTGATCCTCATCATCACCAATAAATATAACACAGGCCAGCTTCACGCCTTTCAAGCTTTCTCTCTCTGTTAGTCTGATAAATCACTATCCCTTTTTTTGCCGGCGATATTTTCCGATCCCGATCAGATGGCGAAGGATCCAGTTCGTGTTCTTGTCACTGGAGCTGCAGGTAACCTTCATATTTCTCCGATCTATTGTCTTCTATCTCTGCTATCGGATCTTCGGTTAGCGATCGCAAAAGTTAATGTTTCGTATCGTCAGATCTCTACGTAACTACGAAGTTGTTGCGAATCATAGTTTAGAGTCTAGTATTTTTGTGTTCTAGAGTGAGATCTGTATCGGATCTCTGTTTCCGATTTAGAAAAGTATTGTTTCGTTTGAGTGAATCCTGCTACATGTGAGATCTATTGTTTTCTTGAACAAATTGTCATTTTCGATGAATTATCTGATTTTCGGAGGGTTAACGCAGCTTTGGTTTTCTTCTGATTTTGCAACCTTAGTTTCAGCGATTGATATGTTGTTTTGTGTATAGATCATCTTTAATTGTGTTTCTACTATTGTGCAGGACAAATCGGATATGCTCTTGTTCCTATGATTGCAAGGGGAATAATGCTTGGTGCGGACCAGCCTGTGATCCTCCATATGCTTGATATCCCTCCTGCAGCAGAAGCATTGAACGGTGTGAAAATGGAGTTGATCGATGCTGCATTCCCTCTTCTTAAAGGTAAAGTTTGAGTTATTAAGATGTTCTATTAACGTATTTAACTGTGAATCTTTGCGCTTATTTGATCGAATATGGTTTTGTTGCTCGAGGCTGGAATGTGATGTTGGTTGTTGTTACTGTGGCAGGTGTTGTTGCTACAACTGATGCCGTTGAAGGGTGTACTGGTGTCAATGTTGCTGTCATGGTTGGCGGTTTTCCGAGGAAAGAAGGAATGGAGAGGAAGGATGTCATGTCCAAGAACGTTTCCATTTACAAGTCTCAAGCCGCTGCCTTGGAGAAGCATGCCGCGCCAAACTGCAAGGTGATGAGTCTTTCGAATCTTTTCTTATAGCTGTTATGCAGAAAGTTAAGAAAGTTAATCTTCTTTGCTGAGATTGTTCTGTGAATGAAATATAATGTTCGCTAAGACGCATCCTTTCTCTGCATTTTTGTAGGTTCTGGTTGTTGCAAACCCTGCAAACACCAACGCATTGATCCTTAAGGAATTTGCACCGTCGATCCCGGAGAAGAACATCACTTGCTTGACCAGGCTTGACCACAACAGGGCATTGGGACAGGTCTCTGAGAGGTTAAGCGTGCCAGTGTCTGATGTCAAGAACGTGATTATCTGGGGAAACCACTCATCGACCCAATACCCAGATGTCAACCACGCTACTGTCAAAACTTCTTCTGGAGAGAAGCCTGTGCGTGAGCTAGTCAAGAACGACGAGTGGTACAAAACTTTAAAGCCACTTTAATATCTCCACCTAATCTTTGCCTATACAATCCTCAAATTTGTTAGACTAATGCTTGTAGGTTGAATGGAGAGTTCATCACTACCGTACAACAACGCGGAGCTGCCATTATCAAGGCCAGGAAGCTTTCTAGTGCACTCTCTGCAGCTAGCTCAGCTTGTGACCATATCCGTGATTGGGTCCTTGGAACCCCCGAGGTTTGTCATACTACTGCTGTTTGATATCAAATCAGTTAATTGTTTGTGTACTAAACAACTAAACAGGTTCTTTGATTCAATTTCTCAGGGCACATTTGTTTCAATGGGAGTATACTCAGATGGATCATACAACGTTCCATCTGGACTTATCTACTCTTTCCCCGTAACCTGCCGTAACGGAGAGTGGTCTATTGTCCAAGGTAAAGAAATTTTCTTGAAACCAAAACTTACCAAAGTAAAACAAAATGGCGAATTAGAGATGGTGTTTTGTAGAATGTTCTGATGTGTGGTGTTTTGTTGTTCACAGGTTTACCGATTGATGAAGTATCGAGGAAGAAGATGGATTTGACAGCAGAGGAGTTGAAGGAAGAGAAGGACCTTGCTTACTCATGCCTCTCTTAGACCGGTTTTTTATCAAACCGGTTTATTATCAAACTGGTTTAATCAGTGAGAGATCGTAAGAGCTTTGTTTTCGAATAAAGAAGTTTGTTATAAAAAGAACCTTTGAATTAACCTCTCGAGGTTAAGAGCACTACTTGCTTGTTTATTTTTCTTTATGATGTGTTCGCTGATTTGCTGACCATATGAAAGCAGCATTTTGATCATTGATCTCTTTCGGTTTTGACTTTGGTGTTTTTTTCCTTTTTGTCTTAAGGCTTTGGTTTTTCTTACGTAACTGAAAAAGAACTTTTGGGCTGAATCTTTGTCGGGTTTTACTTTGTTTTCTGGCCCAGATGGAAAAAAAAAACTGCTGCTAAAATTAAAGAGCATGATCTTGACAGAGTTGAATCAATTTGCTCTGCAAGATTCCGATTTTGGTCGCTTCCGTGGTTCTTTTTTTTTTTTTTTTTTTTTTTTTTTTTGGTGGCTCGACGTTTCATTTCACCAAATATCTATCACAAAGCATTCTTATCTTCCTCAACATAAGGAATGATCCAATTAGGCATCATTGAATACAATTTAGGGACATTACTCATAAAAGAAAAAGTCTTCTAAGCTATTCGGTCCGCCACTCTATTTCTTCCACGCGGATAGAACACTATTTTGTGAGCATCAAGCCGAAATAATAGGAGACTAGGTGGGGGCTCGTGTTTTGTGCGGACATGAGAAGTTTTGCTAAAACCACAAACCATGTCATAAAAAAATTATAACGAATAGGTCAATTCAAATTATACACCATATTTTAAAATTACAACTACATGAATTATAAAGATAAGAATAGATAATAATACATCTAGTTAACGATATATATGACTAATAATGCAACAAATAATTTAGAAACAAAATAAAGTTGGCTCTCTTACATATTAGAATAAAAAAATTGTTATAAAACCGATGAAAACATTATGGACATATCTTAACGTTATGAAATATCTTATTGTCCAACACGTTTACTATATTTGCGTTCAATCTTAACCATTTGGCCTCTCAGCCCTCAACAATCTATTATCCAACTCGTCCAATAGTTGATACATTAAGAAAATCAAAGTTAACCTGACTTAGTTCAACCTTTTCAAATATCTACTCACTCGTAATGTCAGTTTCTTTCCATCGACATTTATTATATCATCAACTTTCGAATTTTTGCAACATGTAATAGATTTGGTTCATATTTTAAATATAGCATTTCATGACTTCAATAGTATAATTTTCAGAGAAGTTGCCAAATCGTTGCCTCCAATGATCAACATGTTCCATCCGCGGTTCATCAGAACGGTTCCAAGAGATCGAAAGCCGAGTCTTCTTCTTCTTCTTCGGCTGCGGTTAAGAGACAGAACAGGAGCAGGAGCTTCTACTCGGTACCACCACAACCACAAAACTAATCGTGTTCGTTAATGTGCGAAGGGAAGAATTTGCAAGATATTCAAGATTCTTCTTCGGATAGAATTACAAGCTCAACAAAAGATTTTTAGTTCGAAAGAGACATCAAATTAATATATCTCTGTAACTCTGTTTACTGTTTTTCATATATATATATATCTGTGTTGTTTTGCTTTAGAAAAGATGAAACAAAAAAAAAAAAAAATTTCGACAAAAATATATTGTTAATAACAGTTTTTTCTTCTAATTATCGAAATCTTATTAAAGAAAACAAAATAAAAAAGTAGGATAGTGAGAGAGAAATTAAAAAGCTGTTTGTTAAGATTTCAATTTCTAATAATTATTATTTTAATAAAATTATATAAATCTGATTAAGGAAAACTTAATAAAAGTAGGATAATTCGAAAAGTAACAAAAAAACTAACCAAAAAATCTGATAAAACAAAATATCCTAACGAAACGCGATAGGAAAAAAAAAAAAAAAAAAAAAATCTAAACTACAATCTTCTCCTGGATTTTCTCCGGTTCAGTTTCGCCGGAAAGTTCCTCAAGCGATTTTCCTTTAGGCTCCGGAACAAGAAACGTGAACAACAAGCCAACAAAACTGATAGCTGCCATGATCAGTAACGTCTTCTGCATCCCCACAGCCCTAACCAAAGCAGCAAAACCGAAAGAACCAACCATCGCACCGGCTTTACCGGAAGCCGCCGAGATACCGTGACAAGTCGACCTAAGCCTCGCCGGAAAAATCTCAGCCGGGACAATGAAAGTAGTTGCGTTAGGTCCGAAATTGCAGAAGAAAAAAGTTAAAGAGTAGAGAACAATGAAACCAATTCGGTTATCCGGTAAGGTCCAATGGTGGTACGGTATGGCTAAACCGATCAAGCAAGCCGTCATGAAGAAGAATCCAATCATCTGAATCTTGAACCGTCCGATCCTGTCGATTAAACCTACGGTGAACCAGTAACCAGGGACTGTGCCGCAAAGAGCGATTAGGGATTGTGCCCTAGCGATCATGAAGAGCTCTTGGATTGCGTTCATGGTTTTCGGCGAAGGTAACCAACCGATGGTGGTGAAGATGTCCTTCTGGAACAAGTTTTGGCTGTAGAAAGCGATGTCGAGTAGAAACCATGTGGTGGTTGTCCCGAGTAGGTGGAGTCCATGGCGGCGGAGGAATTTCTTGGAAAACAAGCCAAACTCGTCTGAAGAAACCCTAGCTTGGTCATGCTTTGCGGAAGAGGCTTCAATGTCTACGTTGAGAACCTTAGACATATCCGAAGCTGCTTGCTCTGCGTTCTTGGCGATTAGAGCGGTGTAACGAGCGGTTTCAGGCATCTTCACACGCCAGTAGTAAGTCAAGAGAGCCGGTAAAGCGCCTAACATCAGGATGATCCTCCACACGTAATCTGCCTGAGGGATGGTGGAGGCGGCCGGGTCGACCATATAGGCTGGAGAAGGAAACTGACGCTCGAAGATAGACGAGACAAGTAACGAAACCGCACCCGCGGCCAAGATCCCAAACCCTTGCATAGCGAAAACCGCTGCTACGAACGCGCCACGGGTACGTTTGTTAGCATACTCGGACATGATCGTAGCCGAGAGCGGATAGTCACCACCGATGCCAAAACCGAGCCAGAAGCGGAAGAAGCAGAGCGTTATCATGACGGTTTTCGGGTCTTTTCCGAAGGTAAGACCAGAGCAAATAGAGCATAAGGTCATGATCAAGAGGGTCAAACCGTAGACTTTCTTACGGCCGAGCTTGTCACCGAGAAACCCGAAGAAAATCTGTCCCAGAAACGTTCCGGCAAAGGCCACACCGCTCACGGCGGCAGAGATTCCATCAGGGAGGCTTCCTGGTGAGGAGGAGCCAGGTGTAGTATAGTAGATCCGGCCAAGGAGCTTCGTGATGAGAGATATCACGAAGAGATCGTACGAGTCAGTGAAGAAACCCATACCGGAGATTACAACCGCCGTGGCGTGGTACCATTGAGTCTTTGCAACGTCAAGAGCTTTCAAGATGCTGCCTTGTTCTTCGTTAGCCATGTCGATATATTTTTTTCTGTTCTCTTAACTCTGAAAACCAAACAAGTGAAAGAACTGTTACAATATATATAGAGAAAATTGTTGTAACAAACGATTCTAGTTTTATAAGGATTTGGATTATAAGTAATAGTATACGTTTTAGGAAAATAAAAAATCTATCAACAAACTATTCCAAAAACTTAGGGATTCGAGATTTAAGCTGAAAATATTGCGGTAAAAGAGATTAAACACAGAAAGATCATGCCATGGTTTCTCTCATGCAACATTCATGGTTCATCTAACAAATTAGTTTCCGTGTTGAAACATCTGATAATAGTTGCAAACAAATATATGTATGAGTTTATTTAGAAATATTAAATATAAGGAATGAAGTGATTACCAACAAGGGATTAGATCCTGAGAGACTCGTTTTCTTGTTAGCTTAAGACTCTTGAGGAATGATCGTTAGGGTTTATAGCTTTATATATATAGATACAGATGAGAGCACAATAGCATATTCTATTAGGAAAAGGAATAGAATTATCGTAAGAGTGAAAAACTATGAGAATAATACCATTATTTTAATGGTTTTTGTTTTGTGATTAAATCTAACAAATTTTCTTATTAAAATCATTATCAAAATATATATATATATATATATATTATTTAATATATATTGGGAAAGATCTCTCGACTATATCCCCATGGTAAAAGAATGTAACTGAGAATATTCCCCTTCAATTATCGTTTAAAATTATAATAGTCGAGTTTAATTCCAGAGAGGGGTGGACATTGAATTAAACATAAATTCATTAATCCAAAATCGAACCAAATATTCTAGTGGTAGATATATATATAT
>PKMM01010056.1:22932-33254 GCA_002933915.1 Eutrema heterophyllum | reverse complement strand
TTGTTTGTAATGACAGGTTTTATACAAAATATTATATAAAAATTTAATTTTATCATTATTTTTAGTATTTTTTTTATTTTTTTTACAGGTCCGGATCCGGATATATGCGGATATCTTAATATCTAGGTGGATATCCGAAGTCTGGATATCCGGAAGCCCTGGATCCGGATCCTGATATTTAAAACCCGGATCCGGATACATATATGGATATCCAAAAATTTCCCGGATATCCGATCCGTCCCACCCCTAGTTTCTACTTCGATTATCGTATTACACAAGGAAGATTTTAACCCCAATTATGTTCTCGGTAAATATTTATTCCAATTAGATCTTGCCACCCACAGAGAACACATATTGAAAGACTTTCATAGTACCAACTGAAAGACCTCCATAGTACTGTATTAACCTGTATGATAAGTCAAACAACTCTTATAAGTTTTCGTAGCTATCGGATTAGGATAAGCCCACAGACTTATAATAGACTAAGAGATGTAAAGATCTAGGAAGGATCGAGTCTGTTGAAATGTTACAATGAACTATTGATCAATATAATATATTACAACTATCTAACTCTATAAGGAAACTTAGGTTCTTAGGAAGGCACAAAACATATACAATAAGTGAGGTTAACAAACAAATAAATGGATTGGATATCAGTATAAGAAACGCAACAAAATATAATATTGAATTTTGAGTTCAGTAGTTCATTTTTTTAACCATTTCACTTAACCACAATAATGTTTTTGAATAAAATTGTTTTGAATTGATCAATATAACATAACTCATACAGTTTGTTAAAAAATTGATTGGCCTATAATTTACAGAGAAGACCGCAAATTGGTTGGTTCCACGCAGTGGTGGAGCTAGAAATTGTTTCTACCGGGGTCGATAAATAAAACACTAAAAATGCGAAAACAATACTACAAAGTATATCGTATATAGTTTTTGAACATTTTTTTATTATATCATAAACTTTAAAAATTATTAAAGATTTTTCTTTTGTATTTGTTTGCCATGTTTTAAAAAGTAGCTTGTAGTTAAAATATTACAGTTATAATTCTTCATTTAATTTAAAATTTTACATATATATTGTGTAGCGACTTCTTTATAGGTTATTGTCTTATTCATTCTGCATGTTAAGTAGAAATTAACTTGTAACAAAAAAAAGTAGAAATTAACAACAAACAAAAAATTAACTTGTACTAGTTATGTAAATATATCTAAAAAAACATAAAAACAATTTATAGAAAATTATACAAAGTGAGAAAGTCAAATTCTAAAGAAGAAACATTCAATAAACTATTATCGGTTATAGAACTTAGGGGCGCTTGCAAAAATGACCTTTTTTTTTGTGGTCAAATACAAACATAACCTCTTTTTCCTTCTCCTCAACAAATGCCATTTTTTGTCCATTGCACACTTCCAGCTTACGATATTCACGAAAATGCCATTCTGAGAAAATGCGTAGACTTCTTTTTGAAGTCTGCTTCATTCTGAAAAATACACAAAACACTTTTGGATATCCACTTATTTACGAAAATGTCATATTCTTCAATTTTCTCAACCACCATGAATAACCAATTTCGAGCTCTAAATGCTTCTCCAACCAATTTCTTTTGCTCTAACTCCTCATCTTTATGCTCATAACCTCATAATCTTCCATTTCTTCTCCATTTTCATCCAAAAATCTCTCTCATTTTCGTTTTTAAAATTAACAAATTCTTAGATCTTGCTTGTTTCGGTGGTTATTGCATAAGAAGGACTGGACTTCTTTGATATTGGTTAATCACAGTGTTCTGGGCACTCGTCGAAGCTCAAAACAGCCTCAAACTGGATCTAGGTAATTATTCACTTGATTTTCGTTAATTTTCATATCTGTTTCGCGATAGTAGACTTCAAATGAAGTCTGCTCTTCATCGTAGACTTCATTTGAAGTCTCCTAGTCAACCATATGTTAGTTTTGCAATTGACTATTTTTTCGTTTTTGTAAGGAGACTTCAGGTGAAGTCTGTGAGTTATCATTTGAAAACAAAAAAATCACCCGTAGACTTCATATGAAGTCTCCGAAAAAGAGAGGCTACTTTTGTAGTTGACCAAAGTTTGACTTTTATATGGCAGACTTCATCTGAAGTCTTTTGGAGAAGTCTTCAAGAGAAGTCTTCTTTTAAGTCAGTTTGGTATTTGACCAAAATTATGAAAGTTAGTTTTGCGTTTGACAAAAATTTCAAACTTAAAAAAAAAAAAAACTTTTTTACAGTAGACTTCATATGAAGTCTACAAATTTAGAGTAGACTTCAAAAGAAGTCTATTTTTTCAAAAACTGAAGTAGACTTCAAACGAAGTCTGTAATGAATATTTTTGGTCAAACTCAAAACTAACCTTATTTTTCGTAGACTTCAAACGAAGTCTACTTTCAGTATTTGAATTGCAAAAGTGACCCATTTTCAGTAGACTTCAGTCTGAAGTCTTCTCTAACGACGTAGACTTCATTAGAAGTCTTCTTTAATAGCGTAGACTTCAAATGAAGTCTATTTTAAAAGTCAAACACTGATGAGATTCTGGTCAAATGAAAAATTAACCTATTTTTTCCGCAGACTTCATGAGAAGTCTACTTTTATAAAGTCAACAGTTTGGTCAAATGCAAAAATAACCTGTTCCACAGTAGACTTCACACGCAGACTTCTAAGAATTTATGTAGACTTCAAATGAAGTCTTCTTTGTCAACTTCTCATAGAAGTCTACTATATAGCGTTTTTTTTAAAAAACTCATTTAGAGCATATTTATAACGAATCTTTGACCTTTTTTTGTTCTAGTATGTATTTTTACTAGTGCTTTTGCTGTTGTATGAGTCTGGTGTGTTTTAAATCGATAATATTGAGTGAATTAATTTTTTTGATTGACTAGACATTAAGCTCATAATAGAAGACTTCATGAGAAGTCTACTACGTAGACTTCACACGCAGACTTCTAAGAATTTATGTAGACTTCAAATGAAGTCTTCTTTGTCAACTTCTCATAGAAGTCTACTGTATAGCGTTTTTTTAAAAACTCATTTAGAGCATATTTATAACGAATCTTTGACCTTTTTTTGTTCTAGTATGTATTTTTACTAGTGCTTTTGCTGTTGTATGAGTCTGGTGTGTTTTAAATCGATAATACTGAGTGAATTAATTTTTTTGATTGACTAGGCATTAAGCTCATAATAGAAGACTTTCGGTTGAAGTCTACTACGTACTATTTCATTGAATTATGGCTAATGGGGCTTGTTCTTGTTTTTCTTACAGGAAATGGTTAACCTACCTGTTGTTTACGGAGAATGGATGTTTAAAGACTCGACGTGGGAGTTTGCGGTTGATAAAGTCAAGGGAGGAAGGATGTTCTTTTTGAGTGATGGTTCTACGCATGAGGAACTCGTTGAGATGACACAAGGTGATTATGATATGGACAAGACTGAATTTGCGGTTTTAACCTATTCTTTACCGGAAAAAATTCTCCAAAAGATGGATCCAGATACCCCTCCTATGCATGTCACAAATGATAGACAAGTTCGGAGCTTGATGGAGCTTTGTAGAACGCATGTTGTACGTCTATGTGTCTCGAGTCGATTCAAGGTGGATACCGAGGCTGAACATATCGTAGATGCTATGGAAGATGCATATGAGGAAGATATGGAAGATTCAGACGGAGATGCGGATGAAGAAGAAATGGAAAATTCAGACGAAGAAACTAAGCATGAAGAAGCGGATGTGAATCATGATGCAAGAGATGGTAATGCAGTCTACTCTGACGGTGAAGACTACAACGTCTATGGGAAAGTGAAAGGTGAGGACGAGGATGATGATGAATTTGATATTGTCAATTAGGGTTTGATGGAGAAGCCTGTTGGTAAGGGAGACAAATCTGTGTTGACATGGTCTGACAATATATATGTCAAGGCGAGTTTTCCTAGCAAGGATAAGCTGGTATCAGAGTTGCGATTGACGGCGATAATGTTAAAATTTGTATTTCGCATTTATAAGTGTACGAAGACGTTGTTTGTGGCTATTTGTCGCGTGAAAGGATGCAAGTGGAAGCTTAGAGCGGGTGTGAAGAATGAAACAAGAAAGTTTTGGGTGACAAAGTATGAGAAAGTCCATACATGTTCAGTGACGGACATAATTGCTCAACATAGACATTGTACTCCGAAGTATGTGGCGAATATGGGATAATTGATGGGATAACTCCTAAGCATATCAAAGATTCAATGAAGCATAGGTTTGGTATCAAGATGGATTATTCCACTTCTTATAGAGCTTTGATATATGCCCAAGGAATGGTAAGGGGAACAGCTGAAGATGGATATCAGAATTTGCCTACTTATTTGCATCTACTAAAGAAAGCCAACCCTGGAACTGTCACTGCTCTTCAACTTGATGATCAAAATAGATTTAAGTATTGTTTCCTAGCTTTTGAAGCATCAATCGCTGGTTTTCGTTATCTGCGAAGGGTTATTGTGGTTGATGGATCTCATCTTACTGGGAAGTATGAAGGTGTTATGCTAGTGGCAACAACACATGATGGTAACTTTCAGATATTTCCCTTGGCTATCGGAATTGTCGACTCAGAAAATGATGATTCATGGGAATGGTTTTTCACAAAATTGCAGGAATGTGTGTCGGATGAATATCCTTTGGTGATAGTGTCTAACAGACATGGATCCATTATAAAGGCATGTGATACGGTTTTCCCCTGGGCAGCACGAGGGATATGTTACTATCATCTGCAGAATAACATAGTCTCAAGGTTTAAAGGGAAGCATCTCTTGTACTTGGTTAAACATGTTGCCTACGCATATACCCTTTATGATTACAACCGATACATGGATGAGATACGCAGTATCAAACCTGACCTTGCTACGTATTTGGAGGATGCTGACGTGAAGCTATGGTCTCGGGTTCACTTTTTCGGAGACATATACAACATTAAGACGAGCAATATCGCAGAGTCTATCAATTCCGCACTTAAGCAAGCTCGAGGATTTCCCATACCATTCCTATTGGAGTTTGTACGAGAGAAGCTAGGAAGGTGGTTTTATAAAAGGCGAAATGATGCATTGAGTCTCACAACACACCATACTCGAGGGGTTGAATACTTTTTGGCTATTCGTGGTGATTATGCGGACAAAATGACAGCGGAACGCATTGATACTTGGAGATTCTTTGTGAAAGGAGGAGCACTAGATTGTCTTGTTGATTTGGAAAATCGGAGGTGTGCATGTGGCGTATTTGATATCGAGAAGATAGCTTGTTCACATACTATTGCAGCTGCAACAGAGGCGAGCTTCCATGTCTCTACGCTTGTATGCCCAACCTACTCAAGGGACTATTTGTATGCTGCATACGCCCATAACATTTATCCTACGTTTGGCGGTTTGGACGCTCCGACGGCAGTACAATGTCTTCCTAAGGCATGACATTCGATGTACTTCAGACAATACACTCCACAGTCACCACTTTGCTTGTTTTGAGGTATTGTCGAGTCTTGCATTCGCTCATGAGTGAATGCATCGTAAGAGAACTTGTGCCTCTCTTCCTTGGGAGCACACTCACGAAGAATGTAAGGCACCAAAACGGATATAGGTTTCACTGCCGCTGCAATATCTGCGTCTGTGGCATGCCGAGACTTAACATGACTATCCCAGATGGTTATGTGTCTCTTTGGAATGTCTACCCACATAGCTACCCAATGATCGCCTCTGGCGTGCAACATTGAGTACAGATGATCAACATCATATGCCCACGTCTTATCATTTCGGCAGTAAGCTGGTGCTTCACCGGTGTAGTACTGATATGAACCATTAGGTAGTCTCTTGCCCGAACCATCCTCATTCGGCGGAGAGGATTCAAACTCCTCGAACTTGGACCTCCACACCGTTGCAAACAAGGAATCAAGGAAGCAAATCCGTTCCGACCTATACCACTCTGGATGCTTCGCCTGTCGAAGCCTCAGAAGGTTAATCGCAGCTTCCATGTGCTGTAGTTAAGAGATAATCAATGTTACTTAAATGAAAATTTATCTGCTAGTGAAGTCTGCTAGTGAAGTCTGCTAGTGAAGTATGCTAATGAAGTATGCTAGTGAAGTCTGCTAGTGAAGTCTGCTAATTAAGTCTACTAGTGAAGTCTGCTAATGAAGTCTGCTAGTGAAAATTTCGCTGCTAGTGAAGTCTGCTAGTGAAGATGAAATGATTTACCGAGTCTGCTAACCATTCCTTTGGCGTACGGAGAATCCAATACCAGTGGCCTGAAGTCCATTTTTTCGGCTTCTTGTATTTGCTGGAAAACCGACATTTGTGTTGTCAAACAGGTTTAAAACACACAAATAACACAAACATCTTATAGTGAAATAGTAACTTACGGGTCAAGCTTTAGGAAATCCACTAGCACTTTCAGCTTTTGGCTAACACCTTTCACATCAAAGGGATCATATCCACAACCTTGCATTCTCTGGTTTGGAATGATCCCCTTTGCGGTGCTATTACCTTGATATGGAGACTTCTGTGTACCAGCCAATTTCCTTTGCCTGTCACTCTTCGCACGGGCCACAACCTGAGCTGCTACTCTGCTTTGGTTGTCTTTCTCCTCTCGAATCGCATCAAAATCAATGTCACAGTTGTTTTTGTCTATCAACTCAACAGATGGTACCATGTCACCATTGACACTCTCACTCTGAAACTCATGTTTGCTATCTTTATCACCATCATCTCTAAACACATGACTCTGCATTTTTAGGTGCAAATTGTTAATATATGTAATAAATTCAAATTCAAATGAAAACAACAACTTCTACACAAATAACATTAAGGTGAAATCAAAGTTCATTTAGATTTCTTCTTTTTCAGAAGTAGTGGCGCCACCATTAGGCAATGGGAAAGCATACTCAGAAGCAAAATCAGGTAGAGCATAGTAGATCCACACTTGGAGAACATGCACAAAACCTTCGAGGGTGATAGTCTTGTTGATATCCACTTTCTCTTTCACAGACCCTATCAGATTCTTAAACGCTACCCTCCCCCAAAGATGGTTTTCAAAAGCATCTAAATCCATCACTAGTCTAGCCATTGCAACCGGTGTAGGTGTACTGCTCTTTACGGCTACAATGAAGCTAGACCATGTCGAACAATTCGAACATGCATCTATTATATTATCAGTGCTTGGACCAACATCTTCAACCACTCCCATTTTCTCCCAGAATTCACGCATCTCATCTGTAACCTCAACCTTTGGACATGTTAGATCCTCTACGTACTCGCAGTTCAGTCCTGTAAGATGCTCAAACTCAAGCAATGAAAACCTCACTGGGTTTTCACGAACTAGACTCCAAATCTCGTACTTCTTCTTGCAGACTAACTGAAAAGAGAGCATATAGTGAACCAGCCTCGATGTCCAACCAAACTCAAGTCTGCCGAACTTTAAAATAACACCCAATTTCGACTCATAGAGCTCATCCCAAACTCCATCTTTTTGCAGTGCTCCGTGGAGTGCAGGAATCAACCGTGTGTTATCAGCATAGTAGCCTATGCTCTTCAAGGCCATGGGCTCATGGCCTTTAGTGTACCACCGACGTGGGAATTCCGGGGCATCCATTCTCTGATAGGATATAACTTCAAAACAGTAGAGAAGCATTAACAAAACGTCCAGAAAATTAAATAGGTCTGAATAAGAAGAGGCTAACTAGTGCATACGAAGAAGTATACTAATGAAGTCTACAGAATTTTGAAAGAAGTCTACAGAATTTTGAAAGAAGTCTACGAATGGCCACTAAGTTTGAATAAGAAGTCTACTAAAGAAGTCTACTAATGAAGTCTACGGAATTTTGAAAGAAGTCTACAGAATTTTGAAAGAAGTCTACGAATGGCCACCAGTTTGAATAAGAAGTCTACCAATGAAGTCTACATAGTTTTGAAAGAAGTCTACGAACAAGTTCTTACGTGTCAGACGAAGTCTACCAACAGTCCTACGACAGAGAGCGTCGACGGCTTAACGGCTGCCAACGAGAGATCCGCCGGCATGGTAGAATATACGGCGACGGCAACATATATAAAAAAACCCAATTTTTAGATAAAGGAACACAAAAAACAACTGAAAGACGGAGGAAGAAGGGGTTACCTTTTCGCGGCGAAGGAAACAGGAAACTTGGCTGCGACGAAGTAGAAATCGGAGGCCGCAACAGATCTAAAAGAGTGAACCCAATAAGTGAACGAAAATGTCCGGCGATACTCGGTATAGAGGTGAAAGAGAGGAACGAAGGCCTACCGTTTCGCGGAGGAAGTAATCCAGAAGAGGCAAACCGCCGCGGCGACAGATCTGAAAAAAACCCTAATTTTGTAAACCCAATAGACGACTAAGAAAGAACGACGGGAGGAGTAGGAGAGGAAGGAGGAACGACGAAGAGAGGAGAAGGAGACGACGGCTTACCGGAGTTAGGCAGCGGAAAATACGCCGGCGAGCAAGAGAAAGATGAAATCGCCAATCGCCAATCGCCGCTAGGTTTTTTTCTCCTTTTTTACCGAACTAAATATTTTGTCGGTGAAAAAACAGAATTTATATGTCCGTAAAATTGCAATGGTTAGGTTAAATACTTTGGTTCAATTTTGGTTAGGTAAATTTATTTCAATAGATTTCGGTTTAGAAGACTTCTATATGAAGTCTACTCATAATTCAACTATAACCTATAAATTATTTCTTTGGTTAATCTGATCAAATTTTATGAATTTTTGATTTTTAAAACATCATAACTTAGTATAATAAATTTTTAAAACCTCATAATTTTATAACATAATATTATTTCTTTTTATTATTTAAATATAAAATTTAATTACAGAACAGACTTCATGAGAAGTCTACATGTAGACTTCTATATGAAGTCTACTCATAATTCAACTATAACCTATAAATTATTTCCTTGGTTAATCTGATCAAATTTTATGAATTTTTGATTTTTAAAATATCATAACTTAGTATAATAAATTTTTAAAACTTCATAATTTTATAACATAATATTATTTCTTTTTATTATTTAAATATAAAATTTAATTACAGAGCAAACTTCATGAGAAGTCTACATGTAGACTTCTATATGAAGTCTACATGCGTCTCAAGGTTATAATCGTAAAAACACGTACTGGGTTTTGTTTAGTCATTGAGGAAGTAACTGTAATTTCACTACCCTGCATGTCACTTTTGCTTTAACTCAAATAAGGGGTCTAGTTTTGTTGAAAAAACCAAATTTTAGGTTATTTTCAGCAAATCCCCCTAGAACTTATATAAGAGATATACTGTTTTTTTTTTTTTTTAGTTATGAGCTTATTTTTTGTGGTCTAGATTGCTAATTAAAATTTGGGTTAGATTTAAAAGCTTCAAATAAATATTTTTAATTGGTGTAACGTGGATTTGTGTTTGGTTTAAATTTACGGGCGTCATTAAAAATATTTCAATGGAGTCAATAAAACAAAATTTCAAAAACTTATACTAAATAATTAAAATTTATAGGGGTCAGTTGACCCCTACCTTTCATATGCCTCCGCCTCTGGTTCCACGTTTGGATTCATTATAATCTGAATTAGAATTAATTAAGAAAACAAAAGGTAAACGATGTGTGCGTGTAGTGCATACCATGTTAGGAGCAACATCCAATTATCCAGTTTCCGTGATGCCTTATGCTTTTAATTCATAAGTTCTAATCATTTATTTACTTTTTTTCATTTGAGATAACAAACAACAAACAATTTTGGTCTTAGTCTATTCTACTCTCGAAGATTTGTTATGTAACTTTGATCTACGTGGATTCGATCCTTAAAAATAGTACTTTATTTGCTGTGCATTTACAGTGATAGTTTAGGGTTAAAACTCTGTGTTATCAACGGCGTTAAAAGATTTGTCTAAACTAGTTACATATGATGTTAAAATATTTGCGTAAACTAAGAAATGGTATTTCTCCTTAACAGTCTCGATAATTAATCTTAACTCATGTTAAAGGTTTCTAAGAAGAAGAAAAGCACAATTTTCACATATATATAGATTCTATGTGAATTAAAACCACATTAATATTTTATTCTGATGAATTATCACAAATAAGTTTTGTTTTACACATAAAACAATATCTATAACTTTCAAATATATTGTGCTTGTTTCACTGCTTTACCCAAATAATCGTACAATTTTGAGCTAATATCTTGATAAGAGGAAAAAGCAGTGTTTTCACACATAAAACATATATATATATATATATATATATAACTTTCAAATATATTGTGCTTGTTTCACTGCACTGCACAAACAATAGT
>PKMM01010056.1:2830-22322 GCA_002933915.1 Eutrema heterophyllum | reverse complement strand
ATTATATTTTAACTTTTGAATTTTTGAATTAAAAATTTCTAAAAAATCAAAAATACAAAAATCCAAAAAAATTCTCAAAAATTTCTAAATACTCAAAAAAATAAAAAAAATCCATGAATAACACAGCATGGTTAAAAGAAAAACAAAATACATGAACACAAATTTCTTAAGTGTTTTACCTACGCTATAAAGAAGTGTTTTAGATATTTGGTCTGTTGGAACCAGGCAATTTCCAACATTGAGGGGATAGTCTTCAATCAAACCAATATTATTTAAACATGTCTTTTGTCTTATTTTAACTATCTTTGTGGTTTTGATACAATTATTGGTCTTCGTTAGTTTCTACAAATAAATATTATTGGTTATTATTATTTTGGTTGATTATATGTCTTACATTGTTGTTATATTTGTGTTCGGATTATTATTGATAACAAATTTAATAATCTAACTAATATGATTATTTGATGAAACATCTTGTGCCGACAAAACACCGATGTGTTATTCATGGATTTTTGAACCGTGATATATTCATGGTTTTTTTGAATTTTTAGAATTTTTTGAGAAATTGTTTGGATTTTTGTATTTTTGAGTTTTTAGAAATTTTTAGTTCAATAATTCAAAATTTAAAATATAATATATTTTATTTAAAATTTAAAATTAGTGTTTCTTAACTAAAGATTTTTTTCGGATTTGTTTCGATATTTTTGGATTTTTTTGGGGATTTTTTTGATTTTTTGAAAATTTAATGTAATTTTTAATTTTTTTATTATTATTAAATATAAACACTGTTTCAAACCATGTATAGGTCCGTATACATCCGTTAACGAGGGGTTGTACAATGAGCACACGGTTCACAGTTGAAAATTTTAAATAGGCAACAAAAATAATTTGGATATTTTACTGGGTACAAAAATAGTTCAGATATTAAAAATCTTATCGGAATAAAGTTAGAGTATTTTTATGGAATTCGATAGTATTTTTATGGAATTTTCCCTTTTAATATCTCCTTCTAATGTTTACATCCACAAAACAATTTTGCCGTCCAAAATAAGTATGCCGAACAAGTCTGCCATTCCCAAAACTCCGCCATCATTAAAGCAGCAAACTTTGTTTTTGAGATTTTTCTGTTTTCAAATGCAGTGAACTTTTTCGTACATGGGTAAAAAATAATACTCGTTTTGTAATCATATATTTTATCATCAAAGGATCAAAAAGATATTATAGATCAGAATTTGTTTTGAATAATTTAATTAGAGTAAGACTATAATTATAATAAAAAGAGTTTTTGTGGTTGTTTGAGTAACTCTCCCTATTTCAAATTTGCATAAATTTAAAAGCGGTACAGATGAGGCTTCTTGGACATTTTTACTTTGTTTATCAGATTTTCCTTCGACGAAAGAGTAAGGAAAATTTTGTCCAAAAAAGTAAATGCTTAGGTATTTGGATATACAAAGTTAACTTGATAGTTAAGGTGAATCCATCATACTAAAATCGAGATGCTTACTTTTACCTTTTCATAAAAAGTGTTGTGTTATTATTTTTCACACATATATAACTTTCTATTATATATTTTATTAATAATAAATAAGTTTATTTCTCTAGTTAATAAGCTGAAATAGTAGGGAAACAATTGAGAAATAGTTTAAAACTTTCATTGGAAATAAAATTCACAAAATACAAATTTAATACATCATTAAGAGTAATCATCAAAATATAAATTATCCTGAAAAAACTATACTGGCACACTATAAGATAGAAGCCGCAAACTGACGGACTTTTCCGTCGGAAATGGCCATTTCCGACGGAATTTCGACGGGAACTCGCCGTCAGTTACAAGTCGTCGGAATTCGATGTTTGGTCGGAATCCCGTCGAAGAGTTCTGACGGATCTTGGTCGTCGGAAGGGGTCGGACTAGTTCCGACGGAATACCGACAACCAATTTTCTGAGAGATTTCCGACCAAGTCATACCGTCGAGGATAATTCCGACGGTAATCCGACGATAGTTTGGCCAGAATATCTCATCGGGAATCTGTTGGAAATCCGTCGGAACAGTTTCCATCGTCTTTCCGACTTTGATTTCGAGACAAGATCATAACTATTAGTGAATTAGAACTACCGTCAGTTCATCTTAGTTTGAAGAAGTCAGAAATCACATCAAATTAGACATCAATATGGTGATATCATCTCAAAATTGTTATATCTAAAACAAAAATGTGAAAAAGTAAACTCTTACTTTCATAAATGTGAACAAGTCCTGACATCTTTAACACATCATATGCACTTTAATGAATAATATTTATATATTTAGTATTTCTCATTCATGCTCTTGAATTTCGAATCTTTAATCATAAAATATCAAGTATAAAAAAAATCATCAAATATCTTAAAGATATATTAAACAAAACTATCTACATATATAAATCTTCTTCTTCGAAAGAGAGTTTTGTTTCTCTATATTATAGATTATAGATTATAGATAGGAAGTAATTTTCCTTATAATAGTGTTTTATAAAACATATAAAATTCAAATTTAAAATATATATTATTTAAAATTATTAAAGGTAGCGTAATTATTAGTAGACATATTTTTGTCACGAATTAATAGACATATTGAAAACTAAAACATGATGTAAAAAAATATAATTGAATTTGTAATATCTTCTTTCTTAATGTTTAGTAAGACTTATGTAATATTGTTGAAGTATCGAGCTCTCGCAAGGACTTTTCATAAAGTTGACATTCGAACCGAGACTTAACATCTTTTTGGTATGACATATGGTCGGATATAAAATATTTAATGGAGGTGACTAGTTGATGTATTACGTTTTTGACGTTTTCTAACATGTGTTTTATGTATATAATCGAGTCTTTATCGAGTGTTTAAATTTTTTAGGAGTCATTTCAGGAAAACGGCGAAACCGAACAAAAAAATATGGGATCGATCGATCCACATTCTGGATCGATCGATCCACAAAGCCGTCCATTTGCTGGATCGAGCAATGACCGATCCAGACCGACCGATCTAAGAAAAAAGATGGGATCGATCGATCCACCACCTGGATCGATCGATCCACAAAGCCGCCCATTTGCCAGACCGACCATCGATCGAGGATCGATCGAACTCAAGTTTTTGGATCGATCGATTCCCACCCTGGATCGATCGATCCACCATATGTAAATAGTGTAAAAACGTGTTTTGTACTATTTCACCAAACATTTGTTTCCCTTTGACGACCAAAACTCTAAAATAACTGGTTTTCAACCAGATGTATCATATTCTCTAGTTTTTCTACTACTCTCTTTGATCTTGGTGATTTGTAAGCTTGGAAAGCAAACCTTTGATTCTACATATTGGAGAAATTTTCTTAATCTCTCTTCTATTTCTGTTTTTGTTAATCATGTGTTCTTCATCATCTCTCTGTATTTTCTCTGCAAATATGAGTGAGTAATCACTTAGTTAGGCCAAGAGTGTCAAGGGATTTCATGATTTGACGGTTTAGGATATATTAAACGGGGGTTTATTTGTTGGATTCTTCATCTAGGTTGTTCGTATTGCTTGAATTAAACTGATGACTTAGTTCTTGATCTAAAGTTATATAGCGCACAGGGGTGTTTGTTTAGATACCGAAAAGAATCTAGATGAGCAAATCGTCCTTATCCAACGGGAGTAGATGTTAAGGCGTTTTTGTGAACTTATCAAATCGAACTAGAAAAGCATGTTTAGAACCTTTGAATTCAACGGGAGTTAGTCTTCATAGTTTTAAGCATAGGGATTAATACTCCAGGAGGAGGTTAATCTATTATTAGGTTTGAGTTCTAGACGATTCTTAATGCAATCCCTCGTTTAAGATACATTAACCGTTGTTCGTGATTTCCCGCAATTTCACCCGAGGTTTAACGCTTTCTTTTATCTGAATTTACACATTTTAGTTGTCGTTCTTAGTTTTGAAATTACAAAACCAACAAAATCTATCATTCGTCTTAGCTTTAATTTCATCATGCATTCTCATAGTCGTAACATTGATCTCTGTGGATTCGATCCTAAAGTGCTACATCGACATACCGTTATGATTGCGGTAGTGGGCACTCTAGTTATTAATTGACTTGGTGAAACACTCAAATCACTATTCCAAGAAGTGTTATTGATATGGGAATCCCAATTCATGCTTCGGTTGCATCGGTGATAATTCGTAGAAGAAGACGACACAACACAGATTTCTTGAATAAAATCGAGGATGCACTAGCTGTCCAAAGAGTCCGAACAGAGCCTCAAACACATGATCTTTGGAGATGCAAGGAGGATAAATTCAAATCGGTATTCAGTTCAAGGAATACATGGCTGCTCACAAGAGTGACATCTGGTCAAGTTGATTGGCATAACGGATTCTGGTTCACACATTCAACACCGAAATATTCGTTGTTCACATGGTTAGCAATCCATAATCGTTTATCAACGGGTGATCGTATGGTAAACTAGAATGTGGGAATAAACCCATCGTGCGTCTTATGTCAAGATCCCTTAGAGACTCAAAATAATTTGTTCTTCTCATTAAGATTCTCCGAAGAAGTTTGGACATGTTTAACAAAAGAACTCCTCAAAGTTTGCTTCACAAAAGATTGGAACAATCTGATTCTTCTTATCTCGGATACAAGTCTTGGGTCGAATACCTCTGTTCTTACTTCGGTATCTCTTCCAAGCGATGATACATTGCGTATGGAAGAAAAGGAATGACCGCAGCCATGGAGAAGTCCCTTCCTCTTCCTCTCGACTCGTCAAGGTTATCGATAACCAGGTTTGTAATCGGCTATCATCGATTCGTGAAGGAGGAGATAGCGAATATGAGGAAACTTTTGAGATTTGGTTCGCAACAAAAAATTGAGAAGAAATCTGGTTCCAAGTTTCTAATTTCTTTCAAAAATCCAAGCTAAAGAAGCATAAAATGTAAAAACGTTTTTTTTTATTTTAAATAAATTTTATATTCAGTTAAAAAAAAAAAATAAATATATATGTATATATAGTTGAAAAAATGGGTTACAACTGAAAAACCCATGCATTAATGAACTGAAATTATTTGGTCAGTTTGTCTATTTCAGTAACAACTAAAATTTGAATAAATAATAGTATATTATTTTTAACAAAAATGATCTAGTGTTTTAATCTGGCAAAATGTCATGAATACGTCCAAATGTCAACTTTGATATTATCTAATAATATATGTTGCTAATAATTAACAATTGAAGTGATCCTTTTTATGACTTTTATCTAGAAATGTGTTGTACGGTTGCTTTAATCCGTACAACATTACCACATTGACTTTTGCAACAGCACCTTAAACATATTACAAATAATAATGCTGCGTGTGATCGTTATAGCGATTTAAACAAATCCATATATGGTACGCATTACCTATTAAGTTATTTTCAATAATACTTTAAAGTATATACTTTATTCCGTAGAATAAAATGTAAACAACGTTTTTTCCCGTACAATTTACATGGCATCACCTCATTTAGTGGGAGCCTTGTCACTTGGATTAGTTGACCTACAAATATTTATGCTTCATAAGCTTAACAAAATTTGAATTGAGAATATATATATAGCTTTATAAATATCAATGCTATTTATATCTACAAATTTATAGACTTTTATTTTTAGTTTTTTTTGTTGTTGCTATTTTGTTTCTTTTCTGTTGGAAAAAAGTTGAGATTTTATCTTAAGTGTTATTTAGAAGAAAACAAAAAATCTAACTAGAAAAGTTCAAAATAAAAGAACAAACAAAGTTGACTTTAGTACAAAAAGACATGATAAGTGATAAGATAACTTGTAAGATGGTTTCGAATAAACATAAAAATTCGTTTAATGATAGTCAACTCAATCTTTAAAATAGTAACAATGTTAAAACTACTAAAGATGTAAAAATTCTCATAATTATTCCAGTATTGTATACCTCTCGATAGTTAAGCATAGGAATTGAGTCTTTACTTAATTATACATATACTGTGAATTAGAATTAGAAATGAATCTTTACGTTTATCGTAATAATATGCAGTGAATTATTGATCTGTTGTTTTTCACTTATCTAGTACGATGGACATGAATGATATATAGTTTAATTGTGATAGACGAAGTATGGTCACACATGTATTGTAATGGGTTTGTGTCGGGTTACAAGATTTTGTATTGTCATGGTGAAAATGATACAAATGTGGATTATGCTAGTACTAGCGAACAATATATTGGGGGATAGCTTAGAAGAACCCGCAACGGAAGTAGAAACTATAGGTCATGTTCAGATGGTGAACGATGCGTTTCGTGAAAATATACAATCGGTTGCTGAGTATGCAGATAGAGGTGAAGAACCTAACTTAGAAGCTCAGAGGTTTTTTGATATGTTAGACGCTGCTAAAAATTCGTTATATGATGGTTGTAGAGGTGGACATTCCCCTTTATCAGCTGCAACTAGGATGATGGGTATAAACACAAATTTCAATTTGAGTGAGAAGTGTGTGGATGCAATAGCTGGTTTTGTGAAAGACATTTTGCCAGAAGATAATCTTTCACCAGCATCATACTATGAGATACAGAAACTTGTTGCTAGTCTAGGATTGCCTTATCAGATGATAAATGTATGCATCGACAACTGTATGATATACTAGAGAGAGAACGCAGATCGTTCAACATGTCGCTTTTGTCGCAAACCTCGGTATAAGGAACCAAGTGGAAGAGTGCAAGTCCCATGTAAACGGATGTGGTATTTGCCGTTAACAGAGAGATTGAAGAGGTTATATCAATCAGAGCCCACGGCGGGAGCAATGAGATGGCTGCAGAGCATACAACGAATGGAGAAATTGCTCATCCCTCATATGCAGGAGCATGAAAACCTTTTCAATCCATGTATCCCAGTTTTGCGTATGAGGCGAGGAACATATACATCGACTTATGTACTGATGGTTTCAACCCTTCTGGGAAGCGTGAGAGACAATATTCTTTGTGGCCAGTAATTGTAACACCTTACAATTTGCTGACATCTTTGTGCATGAGACGAGAGTTCTTGTTCCTTATCATTCTCGTTCCTGGACCAGAGCATCCAAAGAGATCACTCTATGTGTTTTTGCAGCCATTGATTTATGAGCTAGAAATGTTATGGGAGCATGATGTTCAGGCGTTTGATGTTTCTTGTTAGCAGAATTTTGTCATGCGGTCGGTACTTATGTGGACCATTAGCGATTTTCCAGCATACGACATGTTATCCGGATGGACAACGCATAGAAGGTTATCGTGCCCGTATTGTCAAGATGACACAAATGCGTTTCTATTGAAGCACATATGAATATCGTGTTGGTTTGATTGTCATAAGTGATTTCTACCAAGCGATCATCCTTATCGTCGGAGCACCACATTGTTTAGGAAAAATCGTCGAGTATTTGATGATCCACCTCCTGAGTTAGATGGAAATTATTTGTTGACCCAATTCAGAGATTTCGGTGCATAAAGGACATTTGATTATGGTGGTAACGGACATCATCCTGTTGACGGTTGTGGTAACCAACACAATTGGCACAAGAGGAGTATTTTATGGGATTTGTCTTATTTGAAGGACCATTTGTTGAGGCATAATCTAGATGTCATGCACATTGAGAAGAATTTTTTAGTCAACATAATGAACATTGTTCTCAATGTACAAGGGAGACGAAGGGCAATTTTAAATCTAGATTGGACTTGCCAGACATTTGTTCTCGTAAGGCACTACATGTTTCATCATTATCTCCAATCAAAACTCTCGATGAACTCCGACGGTGGCTCTCAAGATGTTATGAAGACCATCTTGAGATTCGGCGAAAATACGGTGAAGCTTCAAGATATGATAATGGCATATATACATATATATCATAAACATGAATATGTACTTGTTAGCATGTAACAATAGATATTGTTATCAGCTATTACACATATTACCCATCTAACCATCACCAGTAAATAATATGTTACTTTGATAATGTTGATGTTATCTTTCCAACCTATTTGTTATCTGCATAATGAATCTGTTAACAAATATGTAATCCCTTTAATTGTTGGTCAGTTACCAAAACTTGATCTATTACACTCCAATACAAAATCGGTTACCTTATTGTTATCTGGCAAAATCGATATCGTTAGAAATAAAATAATAATTATTCAACACCTAATTTCGACCCAAGCTTTGAATATCATTCTAACCAAAACATCATGTTAAGTTGATTGGCATAAGAGATTGTGGTTAACACATTCAACACCAAAATATTCGTTGTTCACATGGTTAGCAATCCATAATCGTTTATCAACAGGTGATCGTATGGTAAACTAGAATGTGGGAATAAATCCATTGTGTGTCTTATATGTTAAGACCCCTTAGAGACTCGAAATCACTTGTTCTTCTCATGAAGATTCTCCGAAGAAGTTTGGACACGCTTCACAAAAGATTAGCAAAATCTGATTCTTCTTATCTCGGATACAAGTCTTGGTCGAATACCTCTGATCTTACTTTGGTATGTCTTCCAAGCGATGATACATTGCATATGGAAGGAAAGGAATGACCGCCGCCATGGAGAAGTCCCTTCCTCTTCCTCTCGACTCGTCAAGGTTATTAGTAACCATGTTCGTAATCGGCTATCATCGATTCATGAATTAGGAGATAGAAATATGAGGAAACTCTTGAGGTTTGGTTCACAACAAGAAATTGAGAAGAAGTCAGGTTCTAAGTTTCTAATTTCTTTCAAAAACTCAAGCTAAAGAAGCACATAATGTAAAAACGATATTTTATATTTTGAAAGAAATTAGAAACTTGGAACCAGACTTCTTCTCAATTTTTTTTGTTGCGAACCAAAGCTTAAGAATTTCCATATATATAAATTTTGTTGAAAAAACAGTAGTTATTCGCTTGAGACTTTTTTATTTTGAATAAACTCAAAAAACGATTTTGAATAAACTTAAAAAACGATTTTGATTCAATATTATTTTGAATAAACAACTAAAATGTTAAAACAATTTTTTTTTTTTTTGAATAAATTTTACATTCTATTGAATATATATACTGTTGAAAAAATGGGTTACAACTTAAAAACCCATGCATTAATGAACTGAAATTATTGGACAGTTTGTCTATTTAACAACTAAAATCTGAATAAAGAATAGTATATTATTTTTAACAAAATGATAGTGTTTTCATCTGGCAAAATGTCAAAACGTCCAAATGTCAACTTTGATATTATCTAATAATATATGTTGCTAATAATTAACAATTGAAGTGATCCTTTTTATGACATTTATCTAGAAATGTGTTGTACGGTTGCTTTAATCCGTACAACATTACCACATTGACTTTTGCAACAGCACCTTAAACATATTACAAATAATAATGCTGCGTGTGATCGTTATAGCTATTTAAACAAATCCATATATGGTACGCATTACCTATTAAGTTATTTTCAATAATACTTTAAAGTATATACTTTATGCCGTAGAATAAAATGTAAACAACGTTTTTTCCCGTACAATTTACAAGGCATCACCTCATTTAGTGGGAGCCTTGTCACTTAGTCTCCCCTCGAGCTAAACTTACCATCCTTATCACAAACGAAACCCGCCGCCTAACCTTTCGCACCGTCAGGAAGACTTTCGACACAAGGCACCGGCACCCCTTAATTGCGAGGTCACTTTGAGGGATTCCTTCCCATAACGCAGCCCACACCTACTTCTCAAGGTTCAATTTTTCTGAACATGGCTCTGATACCACTTGTTGGGCTTTCCAAGCTCATGTCCAATTATCCATTAGTATGATATTGTCCGCTTTAAGTCTAAGAGGCAAAGTCCGCACAAATTTATTTTTGGGCTCTTTCCCAAAAGATATCATACTAGTGGGAGTTGGACTTAACTTATATATTAGACTATCTGTATCTAAACTTTCGATATGAGATTTTGATTGAAATCCCAACAAATATCATTACATAATTTTAGTGTAACTTTCGATATAAGAAAATCTATTTTTTTTATCCTAATTAAGATTAATTAAAAATATATATGTGTCTATGGTATACAATCTTAACATTTAAACCCAAAAAATAATATTAATAAAAATCTATATAACAGAACGAAATTTGATGAATGAGTTTGTTTGTTATCGTTTTTCAATTTTCAATTTGTGTAGAAAGTATTTAAACCATATTTATATTGAAAAGGGTAAAATATTATACATTGGTTCTAACTTGAAATGATCACGTTTCTTTTTCTTTTGTGTGAAAGAACTTGAAATGTTCTCTTTGTCTGACTTTATCCAGAGATGTGTTGTGTGGCTGCATCAATCGATACAATCATACAACACTGCCCTAAGCATTGACTTTTGCAGCAATTATAAAACATTCTGAATAATAACGATGATTCTCTTGATCGTTACAGCAATTTAAATAACCCATAGGTAAGCTATGCATTAACTGTAAAACTGTTTTGAATACTATTGATTTGGAGTATATACTCTGATACGTAGAATAAAAATGTAAAGTACGTATGAATACTAGGCATCAACTTTTTTAGTGGAAGCCTTGTTACTTGGATTAATTTGACCTACAAATATCTAGCTCTAATTCTTAATCTAACCAAAATTGTTTGTATATATATATATATATAGTGGAAGCCTTGTGACTTGGATTAATTTGACCTACAAATATCAAGCTCTAATCCACAATCTAACCAAAATTGTTTGGATATATATACATATATCATATTTCATTTTTTTGTTTCTAGTTTAGATTTTGAGGTCATTTTTCCTTTTATGGAAAGTGGTGTTTTTATTAATCTAAGCAGTAACTTTCAAAACAAAAGAATAAAAAATAAAGTGGACTTTAGTGTGGAGATACGTTTTTTTGTAAAGTAAAACATGAAGCCTAGTATGGATATACGTGATAGGTCATAAGATAACTTGTTATAGATCGTTCCCAATATAGAAAATTGAAACATGACCCACATGAAAATTGAACAATTAAATTTCGGGGGTAAATGTTATTGTAGAAGAACAAAATTGGAAGAAATTGTCTCTTATTCTATATTCTTTTCAAATATTACCATTTAAAATAAAAGTAGTGGAAAACAAATTCTACTAATTATGCGGGAGGAAAATGAAAAAATAGAACAAAATTAAAAGGAACATGTTCCTCTACTAAATTAGAGAGGAACGAGTGGAATACAAATTTTCTTCCAACTTCCATATTCCACTCATTAATTTTTCACTGTCATAATTTTTATCTATTCCTCCCATGACAACAATTTGGACCATTCGTTTAATAAATTTAAAGTCAACTCGATCTTTAGTAATTAAAAATCGAAAATGCTTTGTTGACAGAAAAAAAAACAATCTGGCTATCTTTTACAATATAACTAAAATTACCAAAATTATTAAAGTTCTCATAAATTATACAAGTTTACACCTCTATAGGAGTATATTTTAGCATCAGATTCATGTCTTTATCAGCGCCGGCTCAACATTATTATGGGCCCTAGGGCAAAAAAAAAATTTAGACCCTTTAAATTTATTATTTTTAAGTTTTTTACTAAATTATTTTTAAAAATTAACTTTTTGTGTAATGTTTTAATAGAATTTGTTATTAAAAATTACTTATAAAATATTTTATGGGCCCTTTTCAATCTAATTTTTTTTATTATTATTCTTTTTTAATAAAAGAATATGTATAAAAAAAATTGGAGCCCTTAAATATTAGGACACCGGGTCGGAGACCGGGCCGTCGCACCGCTCGCCCTCCCTACTGAGCCGGCCCTGGTCTTTATTCGTAAGTATGTTGCAAATCATTTTAAAAGCCACTCTTAATCCCATAATTTGTCTGTATAATTTTTTGTAGACATATATATAATGAAGTCAGATCTTTGTAATCTTATTACGTACACATTTAGTTATACAAGGCGACATTTTGTTGGAAGCTGATATTGTAATAGACTCATAAAGATGGTGTGAGCACTCACTCTTCGAACTTTAGTCTAGATTTGGCTCTACAAGTACTACTTAACTCCATAACAGTCATAATTTACCCTCCTCCAACTTATTTTTCAAATAACCGAAAGATTAAAGAACTAAAACCCCAATCTTACAACCTAATCTTCACCTTTCCCGGCATATTATTGTTTTGTAGTTTATCTTTGTCCAAAGGCCGTTTTATAATTCTTTGAAGACTTTGGCGACTGATGTGTAAATCATCAAAATAATTTTCATTTGTTCTTACTCAAATATTAACTAAATATTATTTCACAATAAGTTATAAACATCATAATTACAAAGATTGCACACCGATTATATGATAATTGATATTTACGGGTACTTACGATCCTCTTTTCTCGATTGTTAAAAGGAAGAGAAAGTATCTGCAGACCATAACAACATACCCAATAGAGCAAGATAGACAATTTAAGAAAGTGATGGAAGAAAGATTAAAATAAAATAAAAATATGGATATACCATTAAGATGCCGGAGACTATTCTTCTCCGATCTCCTCTATAAATTTTCGCCGTCTCAGCCACCACAATCACAACCACCTCTTTCTCTCTCTCAATAGCTCTCTCTCTTTCTCTCTCTCAATAGCTCTCTCTCTTTCTCTTGCCTCAGCCTTCGCAACAATTAACATAAAGTAACGGTGAGGATATTTACGAGTTTATTATATTTCATTCAAATTCACACACAAAAACACATATATACATATATGTATACACACACTCATATAGATGACCAAAACTTTTTTGTTTGCACTTGCTTAAATTTTGATTATGTGTAGTTTTAATTAGCTTCAGTTAAAATGTTTTTATGTTAATTGTATTAGGTACATATTAAAATAGTAGTACCTTCTTTACAATAATTAATTACAAGAAAAAATTTCAAAACAAACTATTAACTTTTTGTGCGTGAAAGCAGGAGATACAAGAGAGGCTGAGATGGCCGAGCAACAGTTAGGAGTGCTCAAGGCACTCGATGTTGCGAAGACGCAACTTTACCATTTCACGGCGATTGTCATCGCCGGTATGGGTTTCTTTACAGACGCCTACGATCTGTTTTGCGTCTCCTTGGTGACCAAGCTCCTTGGCCGCCTCTACTACTTCAATCCGTTGTCAGCCAAGCCTGGCACACTTCCTCCTCATGTTGCAGCCGCGGTCAACGGTGTGGCTCTCTGCGGGACCCTTTTGGGTCAGCTCTTCTTCGGATGGCTCGGTGACAAGCTCGGAAGGAAGAAAGTTTACGGTATCACTTTGATCATGATGATCGTGTGCTCTGTTGCTTCCGGTCTCTCCTTCGGTAACAAAGCCAAGGGTGTCATGACAACTCTTTGCTTCTTCAGGTACAATCCAATTATGATATCATATATATACATGATTGATATGATCTTCATTATATCATAGCTGATATGCATGTTTTGAAGAAATACTAACATATTAATAATTTTTGTTTTAGGTTTTGGTTGGGATTCGGTATTGGAGGTGACTATCCTCTTTCTGCCACCATCATGTCTGAATACGCCAACAAGAAGACTCGTGGGGCTTTCATCGCCGCTGTGTTCGCCATGCAAGGTGTCGGTATCTTAGCCGGAGGTTTCGTGGCACTTGCAGTTTCTTCTATTTTCGACAAAAAGTTCCCGTCGCCAACCTATGCAGTCAACAGGGCTCTCTCAACGCCTCCTCAAGCTGATTACATTTGGCGCATCATTGTCATGTTTGGCGCTCTACCCGCGGCCTTGACGTACTACTGGCGTATGAAGATGCCAGAAACTGCCCGTTACACAGCTTTAGTTGCCAAGAACATCAAACAAGCCACGGCAGACATGTCCAAGGTCTTACAAAAGGATCTCGAGGTCGAAGAAAGGGCCGAGGATGTCGTTGATGACCCGAGAAAAAACTATGGATTGTTCTCTAAGGAGTTCCTTAGACGCCATGGACTTCATCTCCTTGGAACTACCTCGACTTGGTTTTTGCTTGACATCGCCTTCTACAGCCAGAACTTGTTCCAAAAGGATATTTTTTCGGCAATCGGATGGATCCCAAAGGCTGCCACCATGAACGCCATCCATGAGGTTTTCAGGATTGCTAGGGCTCAAACTCTCATCGCACTCTGCAGTACTGTTCCAGGTTACTGGTTTACAGTTGCATTTATTGATATCATGGGAAGGTTTGCGATCCAACTAATGGGATTCTTCTTCATGACTGTCTTTATGTTCGCCATTGCCTTACCATACAACCATTGGATCCTACCGGCAAACCGTATCGGATTCGTGGTTATGTACTCCCTCACCTTTTTCTTCGCTAACTTTGGACCAAATGCAACCACTTTCATTGTCCCAGCTGAGATCTTCCCGGCCAGGCTAAGGTCTACATGCCACGGAATATCAGCCGCCACCGGTAAGGCTGGAGCCATCGTGGGAGCTTTTGGGTTCTTATACGCGGCTCAGAACAAGGACAAGACCAAAACGGACGCAGGATACCCACCGGGTATCGGAGTCAAGAACTCATTGATCATGCTTGGTGTCGTTAACTTTGTCGGTATGCTCTTCACCTTCCTTGTTCCCGAGCCCAAGGGCAAGTCCCTCGAAGAACTCTCCGGTGAGGCTGAGGTTGAGAATTGATCACGCCCTCATACTTTCGATTCTTTTTATTGGTTCCGATTAATTAAAATCTTTTCTTACAATTTACTTTTTTAATTGCGATGCGTGATGTGGTATTTGTAATGGTTCACCTCTACTTTTGTTTTTCTGTGTGACAAAATTTGATCAATCGATACTTGTTGGTCATTGTTATATTGGTTTGATTGCTTGTCTCTATTAAACGCCATAAAATTCCTTATATTTATTATGTGTATATTTGGTTTATATATAGATGTCTACCTCTTGCATAACTTAACATTAAAACCGTCTGAAACATTAATTTGTACATAGCTGATCGAAGTCTCCTTATAAAAGTACTTTTATCTCAAAATAAGTTTACAAGATAAACTATTAAAAAAACGTAATATAAAATGATATAACACACACTTGTATATTTGGTCTGAGTTGGATCGATTGATTTAAAAATCTTTACTATGGATATATGATAGCAACTAAGTCCACTAAGACATGAAGTTAGATATTAAATTGAATACATCTGCCTATGTTCTTCCGAATATCCTATGTTTTTCGAATATGCTTTATTTTAATATTAATTTTGACTTTTGCTAAATGATAATTAATCTTCATGACTACATGTATCCAGATTGTCACTCCTCAAATGTCAACTATTAGAGTTGAACGATTCGACTACAAAAAAGGGAAGATGTAAAAATTTGAAACATTTCGATTATTTTGGCATTAAAATAACTTGTAGTTCACATTCTACACAAAACGATAAATAATAAGATAAGACGGTTGTAACACTCCTCATTATAATTTAAGAAAATGCATTTTTATATTGCCAAAAGCAATAATTGTAAATTTGTAATCAAGCATAAATATATATAAATTGGTCAATGGTTACAACTCAAGTAAATGCCTTTCTGTAAAAAGAAAAGCTAATGCCATATATGTATGAAATTTCCAACGGGACAAACTACAAACTGAAAATCGTATCTAAATTACTCTTATTTTGCGGAGCTTAAATGGGATGCACATCTTTAAGTATGCTCTTATATCTCCTTATCATTCTGTCTCCAGATAGTAACTAAGACAGTTCTGACTTCTAAGTATAATTCCTCATGTCAAGCAACACAATTAAACTTTTGCAATATTCGTCATTTAAATTAAATACTAAGTTATGGAGATTTTCATTTTGATCTAGAGTTTTAATTAAGTCAAATTCTTAGTTGCTGCTAAAATATGTTAAAATAAGACATAATCATTAAGTTTATAACTTTTAATCCAATCATAAAATACTGATTTTAATATTTTTTACCATTAAACATAAACTGTAATTCCGTATAATTTTGTGATTAACCGATATCTTCAAAATTATACACTATTTCATCAATTTACCACATGATTATTATTATCATTACCACATGTTTATAATTTACTTTATTTTCTATAGCTACATGATTTTTGACCGCAATTCCAGTTTTTTTTTTTTTTTTTTTGCGGCGCGAGTCCAGATTAATATCTGAAACATGTGTAAAAATTGGATATTTTTTACCATTTAATCACAACGAAAAAGACTAGAAACAAAAACTAACCCAATTATTATTATTTTTTTGGTAACATACTAGAACTATATATATATACCAAATTGATAAGAATCTTCATGGCATTGCAAAGTGGAAGCTAGATTCACGATTTGGTGATACAGTTTTGTAATATATGATTTTTTTTTTAAACAAATTCATTTCTAGCTAGATATATTATATCTTTAAAAATCTATTAGATGTAGTCCCAGTTCAATAATACTCAAATATATCGTTGGCCTTGTTCAGTATTTTAAATATTGGTCCTATTTATACGTAAATATTGTTGACAAAAAATGTTAATTTGAACTGTAAAATATGTATAGATTTTGTTGTTTTGTTGTAGACACCTCCTCGAATATGGCCCTGATTAGATGTAAGAAATATAATAATATAAACCAATAAATTATTAATCTTTTTTCTTATGAACGATGCACCTACGTCAAGTTGATATTACATTAATGACTATCCTTTCTATTTTCTTAGATCATCTAAATATTAAAACATTTCATTCTATAAATCGATGTATTGAAACTTGAAAAGTTGATAAAAAAAACAGAATACAATATTTTAAATACAAATTAATGTATTGATATGTATCATAATCCAGAAATTTTGTTGATTCGTGTCTTGATATGGTTAAAATATATAAACGGAAAAAAAAAAAAAAAAAAAATCGTCATGTTTAAACCTATCAAGCTTTTGTTTTGCGGCTAACCAAGATATTAACTATTGACTAAAACCCAAATGGATTACTTGCAAATTAAATAATCAAGAAGAAGCAGGCTATCACGTTACTTGCATCTATATCTCTCTTAGAAAACCATCTGCCCTTCTTCTTTTCTATAAATTGCCACCATAATTGTTCATTTCTAATCACCATCTTCTCTCTCTCACTCTTTCCTCTAACTCTCCATAGAAGCTCTTAATCTCCTTCAAATCTGATTAAGGTGAATATTACTTTCCTCCATCGAATTTGTTTTATACCTATCTATCATGTTGGGCTTTTTTTTCTCAATTTAGTAACTATATTACCAAAATAGTTTTTTTTTTCAATCTTTGGTCTTTTACATAATTTTGGCCATACATAGGTCAAACACTTATAATAAAAGGAGAACGTACCATGATATATAAAAAAAACTTACAAATGTTTTTGTTTTCATACAAAGGAGAACGTACCATAATCTTTAAAAAACTTACAAATGATTTTTTAATTTTTTTCATACAAAGGAGAACGTGCCATAATCTTTAAAACTTACAAAAGACTTTTTGTCTCATACATATATATGTTATACAAAGGAGAATTGATGAACTGAAATCTTGGATTTTTTACCTTGTTTGGTCATAGAGCTCAAGGCAATGGCTGAGAAACAATTAGGAGTGCTAAAGGCACTCGATGTTGCGAGAACGCAACTTTACCATTTCACGGCGATTGTCATCGCCGGTATGGGTTTCTTCACCGATGCCTACGATCTCTTCTGCGTCTCCTTGGTGACCAAGCTCCTTGGCCGCCTCTACTACTTCAATCCGTTGTCAGCCAAGCCTGGCACACTTCCTCCTCATGTTGCGGCCGCGGTCAACGGTGTGGCTCTCTGCGGGACCCTTATGGGTCAGCTCTTCTTCGGATGGCTCGGTGACAAGCTCGGAAGGAAGAAAGTTTACGGTATCACTTTGATCATGATGATTCTGTGCTCTGTCGCTTCCGGTCTCTCCTTCGGTAACAAAGCAAAGGGTGTCATGACTACTCTTTGCTTCTTCAGGTACAATTCTCATTATATGTTTACACATGATTTACTAATGATTAGTCTAGTTTAAACCTGATGTCTCGTTAAAGAAAAATATACTAACATATTAATAATTTTTATTTTAGGTTTTGGTTGGGATTCGGTATTGGAGGTGACTATCCTCTTTCTGCCACCATCATGTCTGAATACGCCAACAAGAAGACTCGTGGGGCTTTCATCGCCGCTGTGTTCGCCATGCAAGGTGTCGGTATCTTGGCAGGAGGTTTCGTGGCACTTGCAGTTTCTTCTATTTTCGACAAAAAGTTCCCGTCGCCAACCTATGCAGTCAACAGGGCTCTCTCAACGCCTCCTCAAGCTGATTACATTTGGCGCATCATTGTCATGTTTGGCGCTCTACCCGCGGCCGCAACCTACTACTGGCGTATGAAGATGCCAGAAACTGCCCGTTACACAGCTTTAGTTGCCAAGAACATCAAACAAGCCACGGCAGACATGTCCAAGGTCTTACAAACGGATCTCGAGGTCGAAGAAAGGGCCGAGGATGTCGTTGATGACCCGAGAAAAAACTATGGATTGTTCTCTAAGGAGTTCCTTAGACGCCATGGACTTCATCTCCTTGGAACTACCTCAACTTGGTTTTTGCTTGACATCGCCTTCTACAGCCAGAACTTGTTCCAAAAGGATATTTTTTCGGCTATCGGATGGATCCCAAAGGCTGCCACCATGAACGCTATCCATGAGGTTTTCAGGATTGGTAGGGCTCAAACTCTCATCGCACTCTGCAGTACTGTTCCAGGTTACTGGTTCACAGTTGCATTTATTGATACCATGGGAAGGTTTGCGATCCAACTAATGGGATTCTTCTTCATGACTGTCTTTATGTTCGCCATTGCCTTACCATACAACAGCCATTGGATCCTACCGGCAAACCGTATCGGATTCGTGGTTATGTACTCCCTCACCTTTTTCTTCGCTAACTTTGGACCAAATGCAACCACTTTTATTGTCCCAGCTGAGATCTTCCCGGCCAGGCTAAGGTCTACATGCCACGGAATATCAGCCGCCACCGGTAAGGCTGGAGCCATCGTGGGAGCTTTTGGGTTCTTATACGCAGCTCAGCCCAAGGACAAGACCAAAACGGACGCAGGATACCCACCGGGTATCGGAGTAAGGAACTCATTGATCATGCTTGGTTGCGTTAACTTTCTCGGTATGCTCTTCACCTTCCTTGTTCCCGAGCCCAAGGGCAAGTCCCTCGAAGAACTCTCCGGTGAGGCTGAGGTTGAAAAATGATCACGATGAAACTAGTCAATGATATCTGACGATTATACTATTATATTTCTGTTTTTTAATTTTTTATTTTTGGAGTGCGATGTTTTGTTTTGTTTTGTTTTGTTTTCATTTTATTTGTTCGTTGAAGTTATGTTGTTATAAGAATATTATATCTATTCCGCAAATATCTATGATTTAACTGAAATCTTTTTTTAATCTTTCGAAATTTACAAATGTTCAATACACAAAAAAAAAAAAAAAAAAA
>PKMM01010016.1:0-20478 GCA_002933915.1 Eutrema heterophyllum | reverse complement strand
TGGTGTACACCGATGCGTCGGGAGTGGGTCTTGGGTGTGTGTTGATGCAGCGGGGGAAGGTTATTGCATATGCTTCGCGGCAGCTACGGAAGCATGAGGGCAACTACCCTACCCATGACCTGGAGATGGCTGCAATGGTTTTGGCTTTAAAGATTTGGAGATCTTATCTTTATGGCGGAAAGGTGCAGGTGTTCACAGATCATAAGAGCTTGAGGTACATTTTCACTCAGCCTGCGTTGAATTTGAGGCAGAGGCGCTGGATGGAGCTAGTGGCCGATTATGATCTGGAGATAGCTTACCATCCTGGTAAGGCTAATCTGGTTGCGGATGCGTTGAGTCGGAAGCGGGTGGCTTTGGCTCGGGAGCTCGAGGTTGAGTCTTTGGTGAGCGAGATTAGCACATTGCGCTTATGTGTTGTATCTCAGGAACCTTTGGGCTTAGAGGCGGCTAACCAGGCGGATCTTTTGAGCAGAGTTCGGTTGGCTCAAGAAAAAGATGAGGGTTTGGTTAAGGCTTCGAGAGCGGAGGGTTCTGAGTATCAGGTATCTGCGAACGGCACTATCCTTGTTAGTGGGAGGGTATGCGTACCTTTGGATGAGGATTTGCGACGAGAGATCCTGAGTGAGGCTCATTCGAGTATGTTCGCGATTCATCCAGGAGCGACTAAGATGTACCGCGATCTCAAGCGCTATTATCATTGGGTCGGGATGAAGAATGATGTTGCTAAATGGGTCGCGTCGTGCAACGTGTGCCAGTTAGTGAAGGCGGAGCACCAGGTCCCGAGTGGTTTGTTGCAGAGTTTACCCATTCCAGAGTGGAAGTGGGATATGATCACGATGGATTTCGTGGTGGGTTTACCAGTTTCTCGGACCAAGGATGCTGTTTGGGTCATTGTGGATCGATTGACCAAGTGTGCGCGTTTTCTGGCCATTAAGAAGACCGATGGGGCGGTGGTTTTGGCTAGGAAGTACGTGAAGGAGATTGTGAGACTGTACGGAGTACCGGTGAGCATTGTCTCGGATCGGGATCCTAAGTTCACATCGGAGTTCTGGAATGCGTTTCAGGCGAAGATGGGCACGAAAGTGCACTTGAGCACGGCGTATCATCCTCAGACAGATGGGCAGTCCGAGCGGACCATCCAGACTCTGGAGGATTTGTTGAGGATGTGCGTGCTGGATTGGGGTGGTCACTGGGTGGATCACATGAGCTTGGTAGAGTTTGCGTATAACAATAGCTACCAGACGAGTATCGGGATGGCTCCATATGAGGCTCTGTATGGGAGGCCATGTCGTACCCCCTTGTGTTGGACACAAGTGGGGGAGAGGAGCACTTTGGGTGCGAGTTTTGTTCAGGAAACCACGGAGAAGATCCGGGTTTTGAAGCTGAACATGAAAGAGGCCCATGATCGGCAAAAGAGTTATGCCGATAAGAGGCGGAAGGAGCTGGTGTTTGAGGTGGGAGATAGTGTGTATCTCAAGATGGCTTTACTGAGAGGTCCGAACAGGTCCATTACTGCGACTAAGTTGAGTCTGAGGTATATGGGGCCGTTCCGGATTGTGGAGCGTGTTGGACCGGTAGTCATGGTTGTCTTGACAAGTTTTTCTAAAGCGAGCTGACACTGGAAGGTGCGCAAGGGCGGTGCGATGACCGGGTTATTGGTCATGCACGGCAGATATTCCGGGTGCGGAATATGGGTGATGCCGGTGTTGCCTTGCGAGGATTTACACGGATCACGGGAGGTAGTTCAGTCGAGATGCTTATAGATGTGTGACTTATTGCTCGTTGAGAGGACTAGTTCCTCTGGTGCCGATAGCTCGCAGGACTGTGTGTCTTGAGAGTGTGACTGGCGATGTACCCAGGCTCGGGAGGTTTATAGCCTAGAGTGATACGTGATACCGTGGATTCGTAAGGAGTATATCCTAGACGTAGGATATATTGCCTAGAATTGAGTGGTATGGGGTATCGACTCTTACAGGTTATATTATCGAGTGGAGTGGTACGGCAGATACCCAGAACTCGGAGATGCTGCGGTGTCTTGGGTGCTGTGGTATGGTTGATACCTTGCGAGGTATGGTGAATATCCTGCGGGATATGACAGATGCTCAGAACTCGGAGATGCTGCGGTGTCTTGAGTGATGGGGTTTGGCTTGTGTTGAGCAATAAGTACATATGATGCCGCGGTGTCATAAGCATAGGGACTGAGTGGGAAACCTCGGAGGTTGGTTTTGGACCTCGTGTGAGTGTTGAGATGGCCGGGTTGGCCAAGGTTTATGTAATCGTTGCGACGATTAAGGTTCATTGGAGATGAACGGTTCATGGGAGATGAACGGTAACGAAGATTCGAGGTCGAATCTAAGTTAGTTGGGGAGAATTGTAACGCCCGCGTTCCGGAAGAATTGATTATTGGGGTGAAATAATTAATTCGGGTTTGTTCCGGGGTAGTATCGATCGATACTAGGTGAGTATCGATCGATACCTGTTCGAGGGGCATCGATCGATACAGGGTGGTAATTTAGACCAAAACACTAAGAAAGCTATGCAAAACACAAGCATGAGACCTAAAATGCTAAGTTAAATGCATGCTAAAAGGGTGTAAATTATGCATATATCAACTCTCATAAACTTAGTTCTTTGCTTTTCCTCAAGCAAACAATCAAGAACAAGAAGAGAGAGAGGTTAGAAAATGGGAGCTTAAACCCAAAAGTATCATTAAAATAATTCAAACCCAATGTCCAAGTTGTTAACTCTATGATGCGATCAAACAAGTCTACTCAAAAAGAGCTAGCCATATTCATCCTTACATGAATCAAGCCCAAGTCTCAACCTACACAAGCATTCTTATCATCTAATCCTTTGACATTCATTTAATCATTTCAAGTGAATCATGTTCATGCAAGACAAGTGAATTCATTTGGCTATGGTAAAGGTCTTGAGACTAAAGTGGTCTCAAACGTATGAGGTTACTCCAATGCAAGGGATCTCTCTATAAATGAGCAAGCTTTAACAAAATGCTAAGAGTAAAAAGCAACATATGCATACAAGGATAAATTCACATCTACGCAATGCCTAAAATGTCTCTAACCCTAGCATCTCTAGCCATAAAGCCCCAAACCTAAGCTACCCTTTTGTTCTCAAGGCTTTTTGCCTTCGTGTCTCACACATCCTTCTTCATCTTTCTCACTTGGGGAATCTCTTCTTCATTCTTGACTCATGGTATGGCGTTTTACCTTATTTCCATTAGCTCTCCTTGTTGACTCTTTGCTTTGTCTCCATCTTCATCACTTTGATGCTAATTAAGCCATCTTTTGGCCTCTTTTCTTTTCTTTTAAACACTTGGAGACTAACCTTAATGCTTACAGCTAATTCATAACTTTTCTACCAACCAAGAATTCTTGATAATTTCCCCCTTCTTTACCCTTTCATTCATTTGGCTTCACTTCCCTTTTCCACCACGATCCCATTGATCACACGTTTTTGTTCATTCCAAACCCCAAAACTTCCCTTCCTAGCTAGCCTAGCCTAGTTTATCCCTTGATGTTGGATTAGATCTACTTGCAAACATATCTTTGTCGCCCTAAACTCAACACTTTTTGCCAAGCTTACTCAAAAAATTAGGCCTTACATTCGCTCACTAAAGAATTGGCTTGAGAGGAGGGTAGGTTAAGGGTGTGATGAACCGTTCCAAAGATGGGAATCAGCTATTTGAGCTAACAAGAGGATGGTGAAACGGATAATATAGCCCAAATATGTATATGGTATCCATTCACTATGAGATGCACAAACATGATAATTAAGATGTCAAGATTATGGTTCTCACTTAAGTAGGATTGGACTCAATTCACAACTTGCTTTAGCTAAGACATGAATAATAAAACATGAGATCAAAATATGGTTCATCCTTGATTTCAAACAGGAGATCAAAAGCATCAAACAACTAGCAACTAGGGCATTGAACCAAGCTCTTAAAATGATACTCTACAAGAATGTTTCTCCCAATGGAAGATGCAATGCAACCTATATGCAAACTAGACTCAATCCTATATATGAAATGCAACTAGATGAAATGCAAAATTTTGAAATTTTTCAATTTTTAGGGGTTTTTCTATGCAATAAGTGAATGCATGAGACTCAAGGGATGCAAAAATCGAAAATAAGACACAAAGAACAAGATTAGATACATGTCCCTCCCCCAAACTTAAATCACACCGTCCCGGTGTAAAATAAATCCAAGGAAAAGACCCATTACAAAAGATGAAATGCAAAGACTCAAAAGAAAAGAGCTATTTACAATGGAGGAGTGTTACTATGTGAACGGAGAGAATGAAGATCTTTCCAACATCAAACACCGTTGTGCCTTGCAACGATCTTGCTACCATCAAGAACCTTGTAACCACTCAACAAAAGATCAAAAAGCCCTAGAAACACAAAATCAACTAGAAAGCAAAGAGAATATGTACAATGATAAACATGAGAATGTCTCCCAAGTGCACTTTGTTTAAAGTCACTAAGTTTGACTTTGGTTACCCTTTTAGGCGGGTGGTGGAGGAGTGTGAGAACTCCTTGGTGGATCCTTGAGCTCAAGTTTGAGCACTTTCCTCATGACTTCTTGAACACCGGTTTCCCCTTTCTCTTTAAGCTCGGGTGTGAGGGTCACTTTGACCACGGCAAAAGGCTTGGACCGTACCTCGCACTTGATTTTGTACCCAATCACCCCGTCTTGATGTTTCCAAGTTGTGAGAGTCATGGTAGAAGGTTGGCTTAGCTCGGACTTAGACCCATCAAGCATGCTTGGTTCGTTTTTCACCTTGGCCTTCGTCTTTACCCTCTTCTTTGCAACCTTGCTACTTTGAACCTCATTCTCTATCGTGGTTTGGAAGAGGGATCCTAAGCAATAAATGTCTAAACTCTTGGAGCTTCATCCCCATTAACCTCACAAGTGATCGTGCCACAAACCGCGGTAGAGGAAGGCATGATTGGGTAGAAGACCTTGTCATTCACATTCTTGAGCACTACCTTCTTTCTTGTGAAGTCGATGCTTGCACCGACGGTATTAAGAAATGGAGTCCCAAGGAGGAGAGGAAGCTTTTTGGTTTGTCCCATCTCCATGACAATGAAGTCCGTTGGTACAAGACACTCTCCAACCTTGACTGGATAATCTTCAACAATGCCGAGCGGTTTCTTTGAAGATGAGTCTCCAAACGTGATGGTGGAGGGATAGTCTTCCATTCTAGTGATCCCAAGACTCTCAACCATTTCCAAGTACATGACGTTCACGGTTGATCCCGAGTCACACAAAGCGTCATCTATCTTCAAGTTTCCAAGAGAGCAAGTAATGGAGAACTTACCGGGATTCCCAAGCTTGGGGATAGACTTAGGCTCAAGCCTTGTTGTGCTTGGTGAATCAAAGACCACCATGAGCTCTTCCACTTTCTCTTGGTTCTCAAGTATGCTTTTGATGAACTTTTGGTGTTGTGGAACTTGAGACAAGTCACTCACACTAGGCAAAGGCGCTCCAATCTGATCCATGTTGGCCTTGAAGCTTGAGAGCACTTTCTTTGTGCCTTGGTGAGAATACGACCGGGAAATGGAAGTGGAGGCTCATATGGAGAAGGTCCAATGCAAGGAGCTTTCTTCTTAGACGTTGCATGTGTCTCCAAGCTCTTCTCTCGAACCACGTTCTTGAGAGATTTCTCAACCTCCATTTGCGTTGGAATTTCTTGTTCCTCATTCAAAATCACGTCATCATCACTCCCAAAGGTCACCCCCCACCTTGTTCCTCAATGTCCTCATTGAGCTTCAAGGGAACATCTCTAGGGGGAAGTTCTCCAACATATGAACCATAGACTAGAAGTTCAATTTCCCTAATAGCGGCTTCATTCTCATCAATGGGACGTGATTCATTTGAGAAGATGGCATTGCAATACTCCTTTGAGGTTTGTATGGCTTTTCCATGTGAAGAACCTTGAGGATGAGGTGATGAAGAAATGGCTCCCTTGGTCTCCATTTGTTACACTTTGGAGTTCAATGCTTCAAGCTTCTTGTGGAGATCATTGTATGAGCATGCCACTTTGGTATTGATTTCCTCCATCTTCTTGCTTATATCCATTGCTCCATTGGCTTGACCTTGAAGAAGTTGTTGAAGAACATTTTTCACATCAAGGTTTTGAGGAGTGGGGTTGTGGTGGTCTCCTTGGTTCCCTTGAAACTGATTATGAGGGATAAAGCCTTGATTTTGGTATTGAGTGGGGAAGTTCCTTTGTGGAGCATAGTTGTTGTTGAAACCCCTTTGATAGCCTCCATGGTTCCCAATATAATTCACGTCCTCTTGATTACTCAAATCCACCATTTGTTCTTGGAACCCTTGATGGCCTTCACACTCACTTACAAAGTGAACCGGCTTTTTAGAAGCGTTGATGAGCTTATCAATCATAGTGGCTTGCTTATCCAACTTATCATTGAGAGTTTTCATGTCTTTGGGCCTTCTTTGCTCCTCAAAGTCACTTGTGGCTCTTGTGGCCCGATCATAGTCATCACTATAGGTTCCATCACTCTGAGCAAGGTTCTCAACCAATTTCATTGCTTCATTCACATCCTTGGCCAAGAAATTACCGTTGGATGCGGTGTCTAGCAACATTCGGATCTTGGGCAACACTCCACGGTATAGAGTACTCAAGAGGGAGGCATCATTGAAACCGTGATGGGGACATTGCATGGTGTAGCCTCGAAATCGTTCCCATGCCTCATTGAAAGTCTCATTGGAGCGTTGAGTGAAGTTCGAGATCTCATTTCTTAGCTTGGCCGTCCTTGAAGGTGAGAAGAACTTTGCAAGAAAAACCCTCTTGCATTCATCCCATGCAGTGATAGACCCCAAGAAAAACCCTCCATTCATGTTTATCAATCCANAGAAATTACCGTTGGATGCGGTGTCTAGCAACATTCGGATCTTGGGCAACACTCCACGGTATAGAGTACTCAAGAGGGAGGCATCATTGAAACCGTGATGGGGACATTGCATGGTGTAGCCTCGAAATCGTTCCCATGCCTCATTGAAAGTCTCATTGGAGCGTTGAGTGAAGTTCGAGATCTCATTTCTTAGCTTGGCCGTCCTTGAAGGTGAGAAGAACTTTGCAAGAAAAACCCTCTTGCATTCATCCCATGCAGTGATAGACCCTTGAGGAAGATTCTTTTCCCATTGGTGTGCTTTGTCTCCAAGTGAGAATGGGAAAAGTCGTAGCTTGAAGCCATTCTCGGAGACTCCATTCATGTTTATCAATCCACAAACTCTATTGATATATCATGGTTTTTACCCGTTTTTGACCATGATATAAGTCCTTTTTATTGAGTCTTTCTAGTGTTTTTGGAGTCTTTTAGAGTCTTTTCATGTTTTAGGTACGTTTGGAGCATAATTGGAGATATATGAAACATTCTGGAGCTTTTTGGAGCAAAGCAGAGATCATGTAGCTGAGAGGTCGATTTGGAGCCCGAGTATCGACCGATACCACTTATGGTATCGATCGATACCGACTGCAGAGAAACAAGAGTCGCGACTTTTCTGAAGTTTGAAGAAACTGCTCTTTGGTCCATAAGTCTTTAATAATTACAATAAGCCCCAAAACGTGTTTTAGCATTATAATTATGTTTTTCAGCCATTTTTGTTGGCTACGCTTTATTCTATTCTGGTTTTTGTTGAGAGAGCTTTTCAGGGAGACAAGTCTGAACTTTGTTCGTCAGAGAAAAGATTTCGAACCCTTGTTTTACTCTATTCTTATTTTATCTATTGAAGTATTATTCAGTCATGTTGCTTTCTTTAATCTCCATGTCTGAGTAGTTCTCTTTTAGGTTTAGGGTTCTCATAAAAGGATTTCTCTGTATGTTAGATAGATCAATTTATTAGGATTCATAATCAATTAAGTTATTTACCATAGGTTGTTCTTAGTGCTAATTCTAGCTTGATCACCTAGAACTTAGATCTTAGGTTAACAATTAGACACGAAAGTGTGATTGGAAACCTGACAGAACCTAGGGTGAGCAAAATAACTATCTGTAAAGAAATTTGGTTTAGTTGTTTTGTGAACATATCAAACCTGAACTCTAAAGCTGGTTTAGATCTTTAGGATTAGCAAAGAAATTTGGAATTCTAGGATTTGGACTTAGATAATTCTCGCAACGAAAGTTGGTTAATTATAACTTAGTGATTTGAGTTCAAGAACCATGCTTAATCTGAATCTTGATAAATTGTTTTGTCTGCATTCTCAGATTTCCCGAGAGATACCATGAACCTAGTTTTTCCCATTGAATTTACAACCCACTTGATAATCTTAGTTGTTTTCTGTTTAATCTATTGACTTAGCTTAATTCAAATATTGCAATCTATTGAGTGATATCTTGAGTCTTTGTGGTTCGACCCCTAACTTACTGCAACTACTTCTTTAGTACTTTAGGGTATTATATTTGAGCATATCAAATTTTGGCGCCGTTGCACTCTAATTTCACCATCAGATTTTAGCTGAGAATTTCGACTAAGTCTGACGGTATCGATCGATAATGCCCAGTATCGGTCGATACTCGCCGTTTTAGTTTGTTTTATTTTTCGATTTTTGTCACTTACATCTCTTGACTTTTGTGTTTCAGGTGTATGCCTAAACGCGAAACAAGGAAAAACAAGAGTACACAGTTGACTAATCTGTCCAACAAGGAGCTAGCTGACTTAGAGCGCACGATCAGGAAGCAGAAGAAACAAGCAGAGATGAACAATCAAGTTGTGTTGAATCGTGACGAGGCTGGAGCCTTGAGGGAGCAGGATGGTAATTTGCGCAATGAGGCTGGACAGCGACTTGATGGAGAGGGAAACATCATAATCCCTCCAGTGGCTGTCGATGAGATTGCCGCGCAGGCTGCGCGCAACAACGAGGTGAATCATGGGAATGTTGTGGTTAATCGTGCTAGGACGCTTGGAGAGTACAACAGACCAGATCAGTTCTATGCCAATCGGTCTGCGATTCGTATTCCCACCTTTCAGAGGAATGACTTTGAGCTGAACCTTGCATACTACACACTTGTGGGTCAGCACCTTTTTCATGGTCTTTCTCATGAGCATCCCATGGATCACATTGAGAGGTTCGAGGACTTGGTCACTAGCATCAAGTACAATGGAGTGCCCAATGAGTTCCTTTTCTATAAGCTTTTTCCATACTCTCTTGGTGGGGATGTAGCTTACTGGCTGAATCTTGTTGCCTCCGTGATCGCTGACTACTTGGGCAGAGAAGAAGAACGCGTTTCTGAACAACTTCTATGATGATGCGAGATCCGAGGAGCTCAGGAACAAGATCTTCCAATTTTCTCAGGGAGCGACATAAGCTTTTAAAGCCGCTTGGGCGAGGTTCATATCATATCAGAGAGATTGCCCGCATCACGGGTTTACTCAGGTTCAGTTGCTGGGTATCTTCTTCAGAGGAATCGATTGGAGGTATCAGATGGCTCTGGATGCTGCGAGCAATGGGAATTTCAACACGAGATATCCCGAAGATGCTTATGTGCTGATTGAGAACTTGGCGTCTAGCAATAGCACCAAGAATGCAGATTTTGAGCGGAAGAGGCTGAATGGGAGCATTGATGGGTCGCATATGGCTGAGGTGCATGCGAAGCTGGATTCGGTGCATAATTTGTTGATGGGAAAGCAGCAGAAGGCTGTTCACTTTGCTGACGAGGTCGAGAATGTTGATGAGGAGGAAGCAGGGGATGTTAATTACATTGGAGGTGTTGGTTTTCAAAATCAGCGATATCAGTACAACAACAACCGAGGCTTCACCAACAATGCTCAGCGAGGAGGATTCAAATCTGATTTCAAGCCCTCAGGTTTTGGAGCAAATACCTTTGCGCAGAAACCAATGCAGAGCAGCGATTACACGCATGCCTATGGGAGTTCGTCCTATCAATCTCCACCGCCCAAGACTCAGGAGAGCAGGGTCGAGTCTATGCTCGAACAGCTTATCGAGGGACAGCAGAAGATGACAGTGGATTTCAATGGGAAGATAGATGCTATGTACACAGACCTAAATGGAAAGATTAAAGCTTTTAGCATTCATCATAAGAGGCTGGAAACTCAAGTCGCTCATACCGCAGATGCTGTGAAGAGACAGGAAGGTTTTCTTCCAGGGAAAACAGTGAACCCAAGGGAACATGTTCATGCCATCACCTTGAGAAGTGGAAAAGAGGTCAGTACAGGAGTGAAGAAGACTTCTACTCCAGAAAATTTCGTCATTCTTGATGAAGATGACGACGATGAGGCACCCGAAATCGCCCCAGTATCAATCGATACTAGCCAGCATCGGTCGATACCCGTCCAAAGATCTGCCAAAGACGTTTCGAAACAACAAGCATCGACCGACACCAGCCAGTGTCGATCGACACTGGTGCAGATACTTTCACGGGACATCTCAAGCCCTCGTGTGTCGATCGATACCCATCCTGTATCGATCGACACTGACCATGAAGTCGAGAAACAGCCCGAGTTGAGTACAAGAAGAGTCTATACGCCCAAGATACCTTTCCCTTGACTTCCTAGGAAGACCAAGAAGGAAGTGGAAGACTCCAAATGCAAGGCGATGCTAGATAAGTTGATTGTTGAGCTTCCTTTTGTCGATGCTATAAAGACTTCACCAGCCTTCAGGAGATATGTCAAGCGGATGGTATCGAGCAATGTGAACCTTGAAGACGGAGTGATGATGCTTACTCATGAGTGCAGTGCGATCCTGCTTAACAAGATTCCAGAGAAGCTACCAGACCCAGGGGTTGCTAAGCGAATGGGAATGACAGATTTTACGTCCACCAGGATTTCTCTGACACTTGCTGATCGCTCAGTTCGACTTCCCGAAGGATTGCTCGAAGATGTTTCGATAAAGATCGGGAACTGCTTAATCCCGACTGATTTCATTGTCCTGAAGTACGACGCATAGCCAAAGGACCCTCTTATTCTGGGAAGGTCATTCCTAGCAACAACTGGTGCTTTGATTGATTGCAGGAATGGGAAGATAGCTCTTAACATCAGTGATTTGGTCATGACTTTTAACATGGAGAAGATGATGAAGAGACCAACCATCGATGGGCAGACTTTCTTTGTTGATACCTTCAGTGACATAGCTGAAGAGTATTTTTTGGAGATGCATTCTGAGGATCCATTAGAGAGGGCGTTGGTCTGTTCAGCTGATTCAGAGGTGTACTTGAGTGAATTAGTTGCTGGATATGCAAAGATGCTCGACAAATCTGGAGCAGTATCGACCGACACCACTGAGGGTATCGATCGACACCATCCGCGATCACCAGAGAAGTTGGCCGAAACTTCTGCGAAAGCTGCTGTGCTTGGTGATTGGAGTGAGGATAAGGCTCCTAAAGTGGAACTCAAACCACTTCCGGTTGAATTGAGGTATGTTTATCTTGGTCCTAATTCCACATACCCTGTGATCGTTAATGCTTTCTTAAACAACGCATAGATTACCTTACTGCTGAGCAAGCTGCGCAAGTATCGCAAAGCTCTCGGCTATTCTCTTGATGACATTTCAGGTATCTCCCCAGATCTATGCATGCACATGATTTACCTTGAGGATGAGTCAAAGGCTTCAATTAGCATCAGAGGAGGCTAAATCCGAACCTGAAGAAAGTGGTCAGAAAGGAGGTGATGAAGCTGTTGGAAGCAGGGATCATTTATGCCATCTCGGACAGTTCTTGGGTCAGCCCAGTTCACGTTGTGCCCAAGAAAGGAGGAATCACTGTGGTGAAGAACGAGAGGGATGAGCTGATTCCTACAAGGACAATCACTGGTCATCGGATGTGTATTGACTACAGGAAGTTGAATGCGGCCACAAGGAAAGATCACTTCCCATTCATTGAACAGATGTTGGAGAGGTTAGCGAGTCACCCATACTACTGTTTTCTCGATGGGTACTCAGGCTTTTTCCATATTCCTATACATCCAGAGGATCAGGGGAAGACGACCTTTACATGTCCTTATGGCACATTCGCCTACAGCAGAATGCCATTTGGATTATGTAACGCTCCAGCGACATTTCAGAGGTGTATGATGTCTATCTTCACAGACATGATTGAGGAGTTTATAGAGGTGTTCATGGATGATTGTTCAGTTTATGGATCGTCATTCAAGAACTGTCTAGATAACCTGTGCAAGGTGCTACAAAGATGCGAGGAGAAACACTTGGTCCTTAATTGGGAAAAGTGTCACTTTATGGTTCAAGAGGGCATCGTTCTTGGGAACAAGGTTTCTAAGGCTGGGATCGAGGTTGACAAAGCTAAGATTCAAGTCATGACAGGCCTACAACCACCGAAATCAGTGAAGGACATTCGAAGCTTCCTTGGTCATGCCGGGTTTTATCGACGTTTCATCAAGGAGTTCTCCAAGCTTGCCCGCCCACTCACCGCCCTGTTATGCAAAGAAGTCCCATTTCATTTCACCCATGATTGCCTTGCAGCCTTTGAGGAGATTAAGAAAGCCTTGGTGAGTGCTCCTATTGTCCAACCTCCGGATTGGAATCTGCTTTTTGAGGTTATGCGACGCGAGCGATTTTGCAGTTGGTTCAGTTATGGGTCAGAGGAAAGACAAGAAACTTCATGTTATCTACTATGCCTGCAGGACGTTGGATGATGCTCAGAGGAACTACATCACCACGGAGAATGAGTTACTTGCAGTTGTTTTCTCTTTTGAGAAGTTTCGATCCTATTTGATTGGGAGTAAGGTGACCGTCCACACAGATCATGCATCTCTCAAGTACTTGCTGCAGAACAAGGATCTCAAGCCTCGCCTATGTCGTTGGGTCCGTTTGCTCCAAGGTTTCGACATCGAAGTTAAGGACAAAAAGGGCGTCGAGAACGGAGTTGCAGACCATATCTCGAGGATGAGAATCGATGAAGACGTGCCTATTGATGATTTCCTACCTGAGGAGAACATTTACTTCATCGAGATTGGGTTTCAAAAAATTTCTGCCGAAAATCTGCAATTTTCACGAGCTGCAGATTTTGGTGTCGATCGATACTCACCTAGTATCGGTCGATACCCGTCACCAGCCAGACCATTTTTGCCTATGGATCACTTTGATGTTGAGGAATTTCTAGCTGCTGTGGCTACTCCTACTCGACCTTGGTATGCTGATATCGCCAATTATCTTGCTGCAGCTGACGAGCCCAAGCACCTACAGAAGTATGGCAGAAAGAAATTCATGCGTGACGTAAGGAGATTCTTCTGGGATGAACCTTACTTGTACAAGCACTGTTCTGATGGGATGTACATGAGATGTATTGCAGAGTCTGAGGTACCAGAGGTGTTGTACCATTGTCATGGGTCTGAGTATGCTGGACACTTTGCTACTTTCAAGACAGTGTCCAAGGTTCTTCAAGCAGGCTTTTGGTGGCTTACGATGTTTAAGGATGCCCATGCCTTCATCTCGCAGTGTGATGTCTGTCAAAGGAGAGGGAGGATCAGTAGGCGACATGAGATGCCACATAACTTCATCCTTGAGGTAGAAATTTTTGATTGCTGGGGCATTGATTTAATGGGTCCTTTTCCTTCATCACGAAAGAATAAGTACATATTGGTTGCTGTGGACTATGTGTCCAAATGGGTGGAAGCGATTGCTAGTCCAACCAACGACTCNGGGATGTACAGGACATGTATTGCAGAGTCTGAGGTACCAGAGGTGTTGTACCATTGTCATGGGTCTGAGTATGCTGGACACTTTGCTACTTTCAAGACAGTGTCCAAGGTTCTTCAAGCAGGCTTTTGGTGGCCTACGATGTTTAAGGATGCTCATGCCTTCATCTCGCAGTGTGATGTCTGTCAGAGGAGAGGGAAGACTAGTAGGCGACATGAGATGCAATAGAACTTCATCATTGAGGTGGAAGTTTTTGATTGCTGGGGCATTGATTTTATGGGTCCTTTTCCTTCATCACGAAAGAATAAGTACATATTGGTCGCTGTGGACTATGTGTCCAAATGGGTGGAAGCGATTGCTAGTCCAACCAACGACTCTTCAGTGGTTCTTAAGCTGTTTAAGTCCATTATTTTCCCTCGATTTGGAGTACCTCGTATTGTTATTAGTGATGGTGGCACTCACTTTATTAATAAGGTTTTCGAGAAGCTGCTGAAGAAGCATTGAAACGACCACACTTTTTTTTTTTTATTAAATAATACAGACACACATAAATACAAAACCAGTGTTAACAGTTCTACAACAGCGAAAGCAATAAAACAACAATTAAAAACCCCGGGTCCTAATCATCCCCTCTTCACTGCCTCGATTCCACGATAATGCCTTATCTTTACCTGCATCGACAAAAGTGATGCATCAACATTTGGCTAACCAACCGCTGAGTGAGATTGATCCTCCCAACAACAGGCTAACAATTAACAACAATGAGCAATTAACAATACGAAGAATTAATTAACACCAATTAAAACTTCCAGCACAAACAGTAATTCAACTCTATGAAAAACTCAACACACACGCACAACCACAACCGGTATCGATCGATACTCCCTGGTATCGATCGATGCCCAAACCAAAACACAACCTCCCGACAAGGGACTGGTATCGACCGATACACCCCTAGTATCGATCGATACCGACTCAACATGAGTCTACCGACAAGGGACTGGTATCGATCGATACACCCCTGGTATCGATCGATACTCCCCTGCGATTCACGACCTACGCGAAATCTAAACCCAGAAATCGCCACACAAATCGTCACACAAGCCACAAGATTCAACAATCAAGCTTAACTAAGCATCACACAAGCTTAATTGCTAACCTTTGGTCACAACTCACCTTAAATCGGACGGATCGAGCTCTAGAAGACCTTCCGTCTCACGCCAAAACCAACGCTCCTCCAATCTCTTCTTCAAGCTTCTCACCAAGCTTAAACCTCTTGATCTCGCAAGATCCAAGCTTCACCAAGCTCTTCCTTTTCTCTCTCTCTCTCTCTCTCACGCCCAACTCTCGTTTTAACTGAAACGATCGTTCTCCGCAAGAAGAGAAGAGGAAGAAGATATAAGGAAACAAATAACTCCGCATGGTATCGATCGATACCACCCTGTATCGATCGATGCCCCTCGAACTGGTATCGATCGATACTCACCAAGTATCGATCGATACTACCCCGGAACAAACCCGAATTAATTATTTCACCCCAATAATCAATTCTTCCGGAACGCGGGCGTTACAAGCATGGTGTGAATCATCGTGTGGCCACTCCATACCATCTTCAGACTAGTGGGCAGGTCGAAGTTTCCAACAGGCAGATCAAGGAGATTCTGGAAAAGACAGTGGGTACAACTCGAAAGGATTGGTCTACCAAGCTGGATGATGCATTATGGGCCTACCGGACTGCTTTCAAGACACCGCTTGGGACTACACCGTTTCACTTGCTGTATGGGAAAGCATGTCACCTTCCAGTGGAGATCGAGCACAAGGCTGCATGGGCTACCAAGCTGATGAACTTTGACATCATGTCTGCTGCAGAGAGGCGATTGGTTCAACTGAACGAGCTGGATGAGATTAGGCACCTTGCCTATGAGAACTCGAAGCTATACAAGGAGAGGACTAAGGCGTATCACGACAAGAATATCCTCTCTCGACACTTTGAACCCAATGACCAGGTACTTCTGTATAACTCTCGTTTGCAATTGTTTCCTGGAAAAATGCGTTCTCGTTGGTCAGGTCCCTTCACCATCAAGGAAGTCCGACCACACGGTGCAGTTGTGCTGATAAGTGCTGAAGGCAAGGAGTTCACTGTCAATAGACAGAGGGTGAAACACTATTGGGCGAAAGCCGAGATTCCAGACGGACACATTGTGCCTCTGGCTGATGCACCCACTGCCCCCACTGCATGAACGCCAGTAAAGTCAAGCTCGTGACGTTAAACAAGCGCTTGGTGGGAGGCAACCCACTGGTAAGTTTGTACATACGTTTTTCTATTATTTTTGTCTTTGGCTTTGTGTCTTGTGTTTCACGTGCAGCAGATTCAGAAGAGCAGTATCGATCGACACCCACCCGGTATCGATCGACACCATCCACACGACAAAGGAGCTGGGTATTTTTTAAGGGACCGTGAGCTACAGATCGATCAATGTCAAAATTGCATCGACCAATATCCCTTGTATCGATCGATACCAGCACGGTATCGGTCGATACCCGTCACCCAGGTACGTCTCCTTCGATTTATACCAATCCACTCAGCTTTTCTGTTTTTCTTTTACCAACTCTAGGCTTGATAACACTGGGGACAGTGTTGTTTAAGTTTGGGGGAGGTAGTTGCTGACAACGTTTTTGTTTTTCTTAAAGTCAGTCATTTTTTGTGTCAAATTTGTTTTATTGAGTCAAAACCTATTGGAGATTATGATCTTGTTCTTGAATCTACAGTTTTGATTTTGCTTCTGAAAAATCCAAAGGCTGACTAGAAGACACCCATGTTTCCAGCAGAGTTCATTCGAGCCTGAGCCAAATTTTTGCACTTCATCGATGTGGTTAGTGTTCATTAGAGCTTGATTCCTCATTCATATCTGACAAATGAACCCATGTGTTTAAAGTAATGGTATCTCTCTCCCATGTTATAAGTTAATAAATAAGAGCATAAAAGATGAAATAATTTTCTTCTGAGTAGAGGGCTAGGAAAATTTCCAGCGATCCCATTATTCTATTTGGAAAGGAATGATCACACAAAGGTTGGAAGCGAGGTTAGGAAAATTTCCCGTGATACCACTATTCGCCTATGCCTTTGATACATTGAGAGGGGAAGAACCCGGGATTCGGTGGCAAACACCATCAATACTCGCATCTCAAACATTGATTTGTATGTGCAAGAAAAAAAATAAATAAATAAAAAAGAGAAGAGTATGAAATGAAATAAGTCTGGGGGAGAGGAAACAATACCAAAAAGTGTGAAAATTGGGTGGTTCTTTTGTCATGATATTGTATGGGAAAGAGTCTAGAAGGTTATTGGCATTGACTACAGCGATGAAACTGGCGATGAAGGCTTGGATGGATAATGTTGTGAAATAATGTGTGGAGTCTAGGAAGCTGCGAATGTCTATGAAGAAGTACATGGTGGTTAGATCTAGAACTGGTAAAGTGATGAAAAGACATTAGGAAAAAGGGTCATTGCAGTGGTTCAAGAACATGTGAGTCTCCGTTGTTTTCAAACTTCTTTCTCTGGTTTGGTTTCCTGTTTGCTTGAGGGCAAGCAAATGCTAAGTCTGGGGGAGTTGATATATCATGGGTTTTACCCGTTTTTGACCATGATATAAGTCCTTTTTATTGAGTCTTTGTAGTGTTTTTGGAGTCTTTTAGAGTCTTTTCAGGTTTTAGTTACGTTTGGAGCATAATTGGAGATATTGAAGCATTCTGGAGCTTTTTGGAGCAAAGCAAAGATCATGTAGCTGAGAGGTCGATTTGGAACCCGAGTATCGACCGATACCACTTATGGTATCGATCGATACCGACTGCAGAGAAACAAGAGTCGCGACTTTTCTGAAGTTTGAAGAAACTTCTCTTTGGTCCAGAAGTCTTTAATAATTACAATAAGCCCCAAAACATGTTTTAGCATTAGAATTAGGTTTTTCAGCCACTTTTGTTGGCTACGCTTTATTCTATTCTGGTTTTTTTTTAGAGAGCTTTTGAGGGAGACAAGTCTGAACTTTGTTCGTCAGAGAAAAGATTTCGAACCCTTGTTTTACTCTATTCTTATTTTATCTATTGAAGTATTATTCAGTCATGTTGCTTTCTTTAATCTCCATGTCTGAGTAGTTCTCTTTTAGGTTTAGGGTTCTCATAAAAGGACTTCTCTGTATATTAGATAGATCGATTTATTAGGATTTATAATCAATTAAGTTCTTTACCATAGGTTGTTCTTAGTGCTAATTCTAGCTTGATCACCTAGAACTTAGATCTTAGGTTAATCAATTAGACACGAAAGTGTGATTGGAAACCTGACAGAACCTAGGGTGAGCAAAATAACTATCTGCAAAGAAATTTGGTTTAGTTGTTTTGTGAACATATCAAACCTGAACTCTAAAGCTGGTTTAGATCTTTAGGATTAGCAAAGAAATTTGGAATTCTAGGATTTGGACTTAGATAATTCTCGCAACGAAAGTTGGTTAATTATAACTCAGTGATTTGAGTTCAAGAACCGTGCTTAATCTGAATCCTGATAGATTGTTTTGTCTGCATTCTCAGATTTCCCGAGAGATACCCTGGACCTAGTTTTTCCCATTGAATTTACAACCCACTTGATAATCTTAGTTGTTTTCTGTTTAATCTATTGACTTAGCTTAATTCAAATCTTGCAATCTATTGAGTGATATCTTGAGTCTTGTGGTTCGACCCCTAACTTACTGCAACTACTGCTTTAATACTTTAGTGTATTATATTTGAGCATATCATCTATCAAAATGATCGAGATGATCCAAGGGGTCTTCCACCAGTAAGCCATGGAACTTGTTGCCTTGTACCATGTTGATGAAACTAGCTTTGACCTCAAAGTTGTTGTTCTCGGTTGGAGGTGCTCGGATCATTGGCGGTTGACATGAGCATTGGCCGCATCACCCGCGCCAACAATGTTTTGAGCTCGTGGGAGTTGGTGTGGAGCTCTAGCATTACGGGCGGGTGGTGGTGGGTTTTGGTTAAGGTTCCCACCATGGGGATGAGGTTGTGGGAGCCCATTATCACCATTCATTTGTTGTTGCCCAGTAGCAACGTTCCCAATGTTGGCACCAACCGGAGGCTCTTCAACGTTTTCCATACCAAGCCTCGCTATGTGTACAGCCCGTTCCCTCTCTTCTTGCTCTAATACCACAGTTGAGAAGGTGGATGTCGTCTCTTGGCTCAACAAGATTGTTGTTGCCTTTAGAACGCAAGTTCATGCACCTACAAGAGAGAGCTAGATAGAGAGATTAGTAAACAAAAGAAAAATAAATGCTTAATCTCAAAAAGAAGTAAAATCCTAATGTTGAAAGCTAAACCCAATTGACAACGGCGCCAAATTGATAGTTGACTTTTTGTAGTCTTAATCAATTACTCAAGTCTACTCATATCATTGTAGAACTTAAGGATCAATCCAAATGGGTTTTGATTCAAATCACAAAGAATGCATAAAACTTCTTAAGTTAAGCAAACAAAGTGGTTTTGGTTTTCTAACAACCTAATGATTCAAATTTAAAGCAAGTGAGCAAATAACAAGCACTAAACGAGATTAACAATGATTAAAAGAGGATCCTTGGGCAAGGCAATTGATCAGGGGGATCTTAAGCTAATCAATGATGTCCACATAATCACAAAATAGCATTTCCTTAAGCCTAGAAGACTAATCAAGATTAATCTAATATCTTAGCACTAGTCACTTCGCTAATTACCAAATCAAGATCAAATTCTCATTTGTGAAATAAGTAATTAACAAACATTAAACTCAAGTTCTATTAGCTAATAATAACCTTAGACAATCACTCTCATGAGGTAAGTATGAAAATCCTCTTATTTAATTCATTGGGGCATTTCATCAAACAACTTGTGTGCATGAAATGCCCTTAGTTCTAGATCAACTTTCTCAAGCCTAATCTAGCATTAAAACCATCAAATAAGAGAGGAAACAATATAATTAAGCTCTAGACATCAATAATTAACCAAGAAACCCCCCTAATCTACCAACCCCAATGATCCAAGAAGGTTCTACTCACTAATCATGAAAGACCCAACAAATCCGATGAAGAACATGTTAAATCACATGATTAAATGATTAGATTGTTGATAAAGAAGAGATAGAAGATAGAAATTAAAGAACTAAACCTTAAATTGCATAAATCAAAAGGAGATATCTCTTACAAAATACTTAGAACCCTAAAAGGAAGGTTTTTAGCATAGAGAAAAACCTCTTTTATGAAAAATTAGGTTTAAAATATCTATAGTGAACAGTGGGCGAACCGGGTCAACCCGGAACAAACCGGGTGTTGACCCGGTTGGGTTTGGATCATGCAGGCTCGCACTACATTTCAATCGGCCAGGGGGGTCGATTGGCCGATCGATTGAAAGTTCCTGCCGGGTTCAATCGACCAGGGGGTCGATTGAATCCACTTTTCCTTCGACGGATTTCGACTCCATTTCAATCGACCAAGGGGGGTCGAATGGCCGGTCGATGGAAAGTTCCTGCCGGGTTCAATCGACCCTTCAATCGACCAAGGGGGTCGATTGAATCTCCCCTGCCTCGACCAATGCCTTTCAATGCCTTAGCTCGAACACTACAAGAAAACATGTCATTTGCATCGGCAATATTCATTGCTAAATCGTCGCAAAAGCTATCTTGCCACGACTTTGCGTCGAACACCATTTCGACGCAAACCTCTGGACGCAAACCACAAATCGACGCAAATTCGACTCAAATATTGTGTCGAAATATTTTTGTCGCAAAATCGTTGCAAACATT
>PKMM01009998.1:0-11894 GCA_002933915.1 Eutrema heterophyllum | reverse complement strand
ATTGGCCGCATCACCTCTCCAACAATGTTTTGGGCTCGTGGATGATGGTTTGGAGCACTAGCATTACGGGCGGGTGGTGGTGGGTGTTGTTGCATGTTCCCACCGTGTGCTTGATGTTGACCATTTCCACCATTTACTTGTTGTTTCCCATTAGCAACATTCTCATTGTTGTTACCAACCGGAGGCTCTTCAACGTTGTCCATACCGAGCCTCTCGATATGTACAACCTGTACTCTTCCTCTTCTTGCTCTAATCCCACGGTCTAGAAGGTGTATGTCGCACCTTGGCTCAACAAGATTGTCGTTGCCTCTAGAACGCAAGTTCATGCACCTACAAGAGAAGGGAGCAATATGAAGTGAAAGAGATTAGTAATCAAAAGAAAAATAAAGCTTAATCTCAAAAAGAATCTAAATCCTATTGATTAAAATAGAACCCCAAATGGCAACGGCGCCAATTGATAAGTTTCCTTCTAGGAATCAATCCTTAAGCTTGCTCATGTCATTGCAATACTTTAGGTGTTATCGCATTCATTCTGACAATTCCATGCTATCACATTCATTGTGGTATCTCCGTGCCAGGATGGTCACGCATGTTCTTCTTCATCTTAGCTGGGTACTCCTCCTCGAGAGGGATGTTTTTAGCTGGGTACTCCTCCTCAATCTATGATGTCAATACACACAATAAAGCAATTTCCTTTAGCCTAAAACACTTAAACAAGACTAATCCACTCTCATGGTCTTAATCACTTTGCTAATCAACTTATCAAGATCAAATTCTCATTTGTGAAAAGTTAATTATCAAGCATTAATCACAAGTTTTAATAGCCATAATACTTCTTAAACATCTATTCTCATAGGTTAAGCAAGCAAAATCTCTTATCTAGTTTTTTGGGGAATTTCATCAAACACCTTGTGGATGTGAAATTCCCTATGTTCTAGATAAGATCTCTCGAGACAAATCTAACATTAATAGCACTAAATAAGAAAGGAAAGAGTAAGAGATTAGATCTCCCAATGACTGGTCGGTGTTGAGCTCTGGTTTCTTGGGCAAACCTCGTCAGCAAGCTAGACGGACATGTACTTGGTAAATTCGCCATAGCTCCATCACTTCAATCATCTCCAAAATGTCTCCAAGTACCTAAATAGACTCTGAAACCATGCAAGATTAACTAGGACCTAATGCAAACTAACTAGACTCTAATTAAGATCAAAACACTAAAGAAATCTATGAAAACACATGCTTGAGGCTCAAAATACTAAGTTAAATGCATACTAAAATGAGTAAAATATGAGAATATCAAGCTCCTCATTTTTGTGGAAAAACAATAATTTTGGGCTGCCTTGCATCTTGTTCCTCGATTTTTCCAGTGTCCCTGATATAGAAGAATAACACAGTTGATGTTTAGCAGGAGAACCTGAGATTTACTGCTCACCGAAGATCGCAGGCTCCGCGATTTCATCACTCTCTCCGCCATCCTGCTTAGCTTCTTCAGAGACCACTTCGTCTTCCACCATCAGAGATGCAACATTTTTTTCCAAAACTTCATCATCTTCGATCATTAGATCCTCTCCTAGGTAGTCATCGGTTATGAGCTCTTCATCCAACAAATCATCCTCATCTACCTAGTCGCCAATCTCCTCATCCTCATTCTCTACCATCTCATCCTCTGCGATGGCGTCCTCTCCAATCTTGGTTTCTTCTCGGATCCAAAACCCTTATCCAATTGTTTGATCTTTTCCTCCTCTCCAATGGTCCAGAGTTCATCGTCTTCTTCCTCATCCTCAAGGGTCATATCATACCAGCTCCTTCGCGGTTCAGAGATTTGCTCTTTTCTCAAATTTGAATTGAGCAATGTATTTGGGTTTTCCGTCTGCACTGGTGCTTCCATCTCGAAGTTCAAGATTTTCTTTGCCGAGCTTCCTGATTCAGAGCAGTCACCCAGGTCAAGTGCTTTTCCCTTGCTTGTTGACATAGCATCACATTTCTTCTGAAGATGCAGACGAAACGGCCGACTGCGTTGATGGTTTGGGGATGCGAAGGCCTGTTTTGCATATTGACGATTATAAGGTAGCTCTGATATCGTATTATGTGAGTCCGAAGCTTGTGAGTGACGAGATGCAGCCGTAAGTTCATTAATTTGTAGTTTTTGGTAGTCTCTTGGAGGTGCAATCTCCTTGTTTTTGTTCGACTCTTCCCTATTCCTGCTTCATACGAAAGAGTCTTCGTATCGCCTCTTTCGATTAGCTACATCCCGAGGATGTGAGGTTTTCCGCTGCCGGGGATTTGTTACAACTCGTGAATCATGTTGACTTCCATGTATTGGCTCAGCAGGGGGCTCCATTCTTCTCCAAACGCTTTCTCGTTCACAGTATGAACTCTCCCTACCACCGCGATAGGAGTTTTTCCTTAAAGTATAAGAGATTTTGAAAGGGATACCCCTGTTTTCACGGGTGTTCTCCTCAGTCTGACGCCTCATACGAGAGGGATTGATGCTACTTCCTGCTTGTTCATGTGCCAAAGGTAATTCCCTTCTCCTTTGGTATTCCTCTCTTGTCTGAAAATCAGGATCTCTAGCTACCTCTCTTTCAAGTCTCTTTTCCTTTCTCTGCTGGTCAGTGAGACGAGGACAAGATCTTTCTTCGTGGGAGATGTGAAAGCATGTGAAACACCAACGACGAAGTTTCTCATATTTCAAGATAACTATAACAATCTCACCCGTAGATAGTCTTGCTCTCTTTTCAAATTTCAGAGGCTCATCCACATTTACGATCACTTGGAACCTTGCAGTCTTTGCTTCTATGGCTCTGACTTCCCCAATGGTTCTTCCAAGTTCATAGAAAGTTTCATCCATCCAGAAATGGGTGGGAATACATGTTGTGGGAATACATGTTGTGTGAACCCATAAGGTCATGGTGTTGGGGAACACATCCCCAACGTGAGGTGACCATCTTTCCAAAGCAAAGGACCATTTGTTGAAATGGCAAGGGCGTTTGTTCAGAATTTTCTGGAGATCTATCTCTGAGTCAAAGTCGAACTGAAACCGAGAGTTCCCTAGGTCAACCCCGTGCACTCTGCCCTCGACATCCTAGATATTAGCTGTAGGGAGAAGAGCAATTAGGGCTTCAATGCTTCTTCCGTCTTTGTTGAACATTCTCCCCACCAAGCTACGGTTGAACTGTGCTATCAGTGCTGAGTTGTCTACTTGTGGTACCATCCACTCACAAGAACCACATTTCTGAGGAGAGCCACACTAGTGTATAAGCTTTGTCATGGAAACTGAGTTGATTTTGGAAAGTCCGTCTTCAGGCAGGTTATGGTACTGAGCAAGCTCAATAAGAATGATACTCGCTGGTTGTTGTTCTCGTGTATCATCTTTGGGATCCTTGAATCACATCACAAGGTTCAATTGGAATATGGGGAAACCTATGTCCTCCCTGTGAGATACGAGAAGGATGTTAGCAGTGGTGAAGGGTTTGTAAAGAAGGAGGCAGCTGAGACAAAAGCAAATAAGAAACCTCAACCACCTACAAGGAAATCTACTTCAACTGCTCCTGCACCTGAACCATTTCCTGCTGCACCAACGAGTGAGTCACCTGCCTCATCAGGAGCATCTACCTGTTGGACATGCAAGTGCTGATGCAATGCGTAATGCCTTGGAGGACACATCTCATGCGCTTCAAACCCTCATGGTCATTGTTCAAATGCTGCAACAATCTATCCAAGGTAAGCCTGTTGACTCATGTCACTTATGACTATGCACTGATTGTGTGTTTTTAACTTGTGTGTGCTCACAAGCAGGGGGAGAAAGTGGCTAAGGAGAAAGGTTTTGGATTGTGGGGCAGTAAACGGAATATGGAGCTCTGCATGTTGTTTCTTGTGCAAATACCTTATGTGATGATTCAGTTTACTAGTGTAGGATTCTGGGGGAGTTAAGGGGTGTATTTCAGTGATTTATTTTTTGGATTAATTTGAATACTCTTAGCTATGTGTTCCTTTTAAGACTATGTTCTGGAAATTGAAGTTTCTTTAATCAAAGCATTTAGTCTTGTCTTTGGAATCCTAGTGTTGTTGGTATGTGTGCTTGGTATGTCTGATTTGAAACAGGTACTTGTGAGACACACAAAGCTAAAAAGGGGGAGATTGAAGATGCAGCTTCTGAAGCAGTCGTTGTACCAGCCAAAGTAACTCACGGAGTGATACAAGGGAGTAGTACTAGGCGAATGATGACGAGGAGAGGAACACGTAAGCGGGAGTGGATCTCTGGATTAGCTAAGTACGTGATATGGACGAGTCAAGAGGCGGTAGCTGAGCTGGACGTATCTTGGTGAGGATATTGCAATCTTTAGGAGATTCCTTATTCATAGGAGAAGAATTAGGAATAGTGAATATTTTTGGAGATCTTCCACGATCTTAAAGGGTAGGTTTTTGCTAGGGTTGGCCGCTGGTCTATAGAGTCTATGTAGACATGTTAAAGCATTGTATGTGCTTTCAACACAACCGAGAGAGAATTCCTAGCATAGGGTGATTGATTGTCTTGTAAGAGATCAAGGGCTAAGGGCTAAGAGCTACGGGATTCTATTGAGAGGTTCTTGGATCACGTATAGTTCCTACAACAGGTGAGGTTAAAACGACAAGTCAATGTGTTTCTTGAACTTGTCTTAAATCGCGTTAGGTAAAACTTGTAAGTGTACTTAACAGATTTTCTAGTAATACTTATTCTTATAGAGAAATCACTGTGTTACACTGTGTTCTAGTTCATGTGTGATAGCTCTTGCGTTTTCACAGTAGACTGACTTGCTTTCTCAACAAATATTGATGAATCGTGAGGAATAAATATTTGTTTTTTTCTATTTCTTTCGTTCCATGCAATTTAAGTCCCAAGACATATAGTTTAGTAAGGAGTGTTAGACTTCGATAAGGACCGTTTATATGATTTTCAATGGAATGATTAAAGTCATGAAGTGTAAAAATGTTTTTTATATATAATGTTTTTAGGTCTCATCAAGCCTCAACGATTGAGTTCAAGATATATATTGACAAAAATGAGAAAGACATTAATATTAGTGAAATGTACTAGTCGATACAATGAAAATGGACGGCTAAGAACAAGTTTTGATTGCTTGGATAAAATCATGTTTACATACATACCACATTATGTTACATTCGATATTTTAGTTACTTTTATAAAATTATAAATAAGAAATTTGATTTCATCAACCGTAAATTTTGGTTAATTTATTATTCTTTTGCATTACAAAAAAGGAGATTTTTAATAGGAAATTGATGAGTTCATTCAGTTGGTAATGGTGCAATTGTTGGACTCCCGGTTTCTTCATCGAAAACATGGCATCTACACTTTCCTTTATCGCATCGGCAATCGACACAAGCCTCACAAGCAATATTTGTTAAGCATTCAGATTTCTTGTAGCATTTGAATGAGATGATGATTTCTTTTTTGGCCTCTACTACAGAGTTTGAAACTGCCAAAAACAAAGAAAATTAAATTAAATCATTGTTTTTTTTATTATAGCGAACAATGAGTAAAATTTAGCTTGAGGTAAAGAAACTAAATACATGACACGGTGAAGACAAGAGCGGCCAAGAATACTGTAATGGTTACGCAAAGATTGTTCATATTTTCTCAAAGTTTTGGAATCGCTTTCTTTTGTAGAATTTTATCAGAACGGTATCATTGTGAATGATTTAAGTTTGGTTTGAATGATGGAAAACTACAATGATACGTATATCTGTTATATAAAGAGTGAGTGTGTCTCACACTTGGTCTATGTGGATTGGATCCCTTCTATACTACTTCGTTTGTTGTACTCTTGCAGTAGAATATTAAGGATAAACCTGAAGTGTTTCACTAGACCGTTGGAGGTTATTGTTTAAAGCCTATGTAAGCTCATGTCTTTTGTACTTTCAAGTCAGCTTTCATCATCAATCAAATTAAGTCTTTGTTTTCAAGTATTTGTCTTGAAGTAAACTGTTTTGCGAATTTAGCTAGTTTGTGGAACCAAACTGCCTTTGTTGGATTAGGGATTAGTTCTGTGAGGAGCCCTTGAACTTATCTTCTGTCCATTGATACATTCAGTTTTGTCACAAGCTGAGTGAATTTCCTTCAAAAACCATCTTCCGGCAAAGCCATAAAACCTTAAGTCTTGAGACCGTGTGATCAATAGGCAGAGTGGACTCGGAGCCTAACATCGCCGCAACAAAATCAGAATACTCAAGGTAAACTAGATTTGGAGTATCAAAAGATATGCTCTTTGGATCAAGAGAGTCTTCGAAACCAATGCCACATATAGCTAGCTTCATGAGGCTTGCACTTGACACGGTTTCATCCAACTCCCACTCCGCCATACTAGCCATGTATAATTCCTCAAACACATGGAAAGCTGGAAGAAACACCTCAAGCTCATCGTTTAACACAACCCACTTTGAGTCAATATCGAGAGTTTTAAGCATTGGTAAGTAAGTGCCTATACCTACATGCCACTAATGTCCTACTGTCGAACATGTGTGGATGCAGAGATTAAATCATATTTTTGGAAACAGAATTGTATCTAGGAAAATCCATCGTCTCTGCACGATTAGAAATTCACAAAATCAACAATTACCAAAGCAACTTGATTTTGAAACTTTGAACGAAAGCAAGCTCAAATGGAGAATAGAATAGTAGAAACAGAAGATTGTTGAGTCAACTTTGGTACTGCACAGACGCAAAGTTCAATACTCAATTTTAGGCAAGGTGTAGGGTTTTTACGATCCTACAAGCATCAGAAGGAAACTCTAAAACAAATCCTAAAGTGATTTGGATGAGGAGAAAATAAGGAGTTGATAACACCATATTTTACTTGTTTTTAGGGCTTTATTTTCATAGATTTTAATCTCACACTGTATAGTTTTGGGATATTTTCTTGCATTTGAGTCTCATTTGCATTGCATTGCATTTTAGATGTCCTAGGTTGTCTTTGCATTCTTTTTGGCTTGTTTGAGCCATTTTCAGGTGTTCTTGGAGTCAGAGGAGTTGGAGGAATGAGGATAGCCATCATAAAAGATCATTGTGGAATACAGAGATGCAGGATCAGGTTGAGACGTCAGAAGTTTGGTATTCGATGAAGAACTTCCCACAGATGGATGGAGCTCATATTTTACCATAAGCTAGATAAATGGATTAGCTTTCATTTGGAAGTTGTTTGAGGCCATTCCAACGGTGCGATCAAGAGTTATGCCAATTTTCGTGACGACGGTCTAGTCTGGCGAGCAAGAGGAGCGAGTGGAGAAACAAACCAGATCGATCGATCCACAAAGTTGGATCGATCGATCCCAAACATCGAACATTTCCCTGACCGACCTACAATGCCAGATCGATCGATCTCATTATTTTTTGGGATCGATCGATCCCCTCTGGATCGACCGATCCACCACCGCGACCGAAACCATCCAATGTGCTTTAAAGATCGACTCATATGAAGGGTTTCCATTTGGATTGAGCTTCCGCAATATTCTTGCAAGTTATTGGTAATTGAGTAAGCTTTCCAATGGAGTTGGTTTCGAGTCATTCCGACATGTGGTTCAAGAGTTATGACTGATTTAGTGAAGACATATCAAACCGAAAACTAGCCTCCGAAAACAGTGTAAAAACGTGTTTTTAACTATTTCACCAAACTTTTGGTGACTTTGGTCGACCAAGACTCTTTAATAACTGGTTTGGAGCCAGATGTATGTATGTTTTATTATTATTAGAGAGGTTTTCTTCAATTCTGTGTGTGTGCTCAACCCGAGATCTCTCTCTAGAGATTCTTGGGTTGATTCTTCATGTATAATCTACACTTTTGAAGGATTCTTCACATATATATACTTTGATTTCTTCTTTCTTCTTCTTGAAGTTTCTTCTTCTTAAACTTGGGAAAGTTCAAGAACACCACTTGATGTTCTTGATGGATCTTCATGTTCATGCCATCAAAGAGAAGATTTCTTCATCCCTTTTGTATATTATGTCTTTTTGATTGTTCTTGGTGTTCTTATGAATAGTAGCTTTTTGTTGGATCATGATAAGGCTTGATTTGGATGGTTTGATTATTGCTTGTTGATGTTTAGGCTTAGATAATCATTTGTTCACATGTTTAGTAGTGATCTTAATGCTAGAGTTGAATTAGCTACTCAACTTCTAGATCATGGTCGATTTACACTCGAGAGAGATTTGGTAGATTGTCTAGAAGATTTCTAAACGTGTTTTTCATTATTAACCGATAGCCATCGTGATTAAGGTGAATTGTTGGCTTAAAAAGGACTTACGTTTTATGCTTGTTGATAATTTGGTTGCGATTGAGAGATTAGCTAATTCAAATTATCAATAAAAGGCTTAGCATCACGAGAGTGAGTTAAGCTATTTGTGTGTTCCTTGCCAAAGAATGAATTTGCATTGAATGTTTATGCATCACTAGTAATATGTCTTGATGGTTAGATGATGGTGATTTAGGATGATCTTTGTTAATTCTTTCACTTAGGTTCTTAGGTTGATTCTTAATGCTAGATTTGACATGATAAACCAAAGTTTAGTACTGCACCTAGATTAGGTAATTCTAGTTTGGCGTGACAAACCGAGCTAGAGTTACACCCTATGATTTTTGGTCTCGTCCCATGCTTTAGGGATAGAATCGAGTAAACGACCACTTGTTCTCGATACGCTTCGATTCGTCTTCGATTCGAACTCACTCTCTCTCACTTTACTCTCTCGATTTGTACTTGCGGAAATCGAAATCAACACACACACATATAGAGTTCCCTGAAGCTTGGGTACATCTCTCTTCATGACGGTACCTGGAAATCCACGAGCTTGCGATACAGAGAGTGTCTAAGAGATTACACATGGAAGAATCAAGAAGCTTAAAGGAAGAAGATGAAGATGACGTTTAAGTCTGTTACGTTTTTTTTTCTCCTTTAAGCGACTTAGATATCAAAATAGATGGGCCAGCTTCAATCACCAAGGCCCAGCTTCCCTCATGACACTCTTCATGTATTGGGCTTAAGCTCACATGATCTAAATCATTAACCAGATTATCACACTAACTATAATACTCTTTTATTCTTTGTTGTCAAAAAACAAAATTACAAAATTGTCATATTGCTAATTTTTTCAATGGCATAAGTTGGTTTTATCTACCAAAAACTGTGGGCGAAACAAACAAGTCTACAAAATAAGACTACCACGTAATGATGGTATATTTAGTTTGAAGATAGTAGACTTATTACCGGCAGTATATGATGAAGACAAAGTCATAGAGATTTGACTAATTCTTCATTCATTCTCTTTTCGTGATTTAATTTTCAAAGTTTGTTAATAATTGAAGACTTAATCTTCTCGTAGATGTAGGAGCATATTCCCACTTCTAGTTTCCACTTCCTGTTTTGTAGGAATCATGAGTATTCCACTTCTTTGCTTTCTTATTTTAATTGTCCTATATTTAAGGACCCAGAAAAGAATGAATAAAGCAGACAAGTTTTCTGCAATCTCTTGTGTTTGTAAAACATTTATCCTCTGTGTTTTGGGACCTCTATCAAATGGTATCAGAGCACGTTTTTTGTTTTGATCCAGACCACAAATTGTGGTGTCAAAACTGCATCTATCTTTCATTTTTTTTTTGATCCGGACCACTTTGTGGTATCAAAAACACCCATCTTCCACCTAATCATCACCCTCGTCATTCACCATTCCACCAAAAAATTCAAAAAAGAAAGCTATAAGCAAACCCTTGAACGAGACCACATGACAAGTGGTAACAAGGATGGCGGCGAGTAACAAAGATAGAATTGACGTACTCGAAGCCAACATAGGCCAAGTGCGTGAGGAACTCGCAAAGATGCAGATTGGCGTCAACGAGAAGTTCACGCACATAGAAGCTTCATTGAATCAGCTCGTCAGAGCCATGACCAGAAGCAACGACGGCGGCACCAAGACCACCAAAGGAGGACGTCGCAACGAAGACAAATTGCCAGCAACTCCAACAAATCGCACCGATCAGTTCTATTCTAAGTTTGTGAAGCTTGAATTTCCACGGTTCTTGGGAGGAGATCCGACTAATTGGATAAGCAAAGTGAAACAGTTTTTTTTGTACCAAGAGATGCCGGAGGAGCATTGTGTCCAATACGCTTCTTACCATCTCGATGATGAGGCAAACGAGTGGTGGCAGGCTATATCAAAGGCGTTGGAAGAAGATCAAAGTGAGATCACTTGGGACGTGTTTGAAGACGAGTTATGTACTCGTTTTGGGCCGACGGACTGCGAAGATTTTGATGAGGCTGATAACACCGTATTTTTACCCGTTTATTTAAGAACGCTTTAATAAGTGTTTCATTCGCTTTTCTATGTTTTTATTACGGTTTTCGCATATTCTTAGTGTCAAGACTCTTTTCAGGTTATTTAGGCAAAAACATTGTCAAATTGGAGAAAAACCAGATTTTCGGCTCAGAGTCAAACCGTCAGAAATTCAATTGCCAAAGAGGTTCTTCTCACCGGCTGATCCAGCCCAATTTTGGAGATATTCAAGAAGGACCAGCTACCTTTCCATTCCAATAGATTTGAGGACGATCCAACGGTTCAATCAAAAGTTACATCAAGATCAAGACGTCCCAATTGGCCACTCCCAGAAGCATCCCAGCCGCGGCAAAGAGGTAATTCACCGCGGCCAGGAAGCCTCCACCCGCGGCCAAGTGAAGTTTTGCCGCGGCCAGACCCCAGGGACCCACGGTCAAGCCATTTTCGTCCCGTAAGCCCAATATGCGAAGCCCGTTCAATTCCCGTCACTTAAAACCCTAAAGACCGACGAAAGCAGAAGAGAAGACCTATAAATATGCCTCTTAGAAGACCTATTTTCGTGTCCTTGCTCTTACACCATTTTTAGTTTAGCTTTGTTCTTGCTTTTACTCTTAAACTCTTGTTCTTTTACTTTTCGAGATTGGTGAAGCGGTTTCTCACCGGACTTAGTTCTTAAACTCGTTAGGCTCCTTCATCAATCTCCTGCAATTTATTCAATCATGATTTTCATTTCATCTATGTTCGAGTAGTTTCATTGTTGGGTTTAAATGATTTATCAACAGGGAATTCTATGTTTGATAAGGATTTCACGAGATAAAACCCTAGCCGATTTCTAGAGCTCTTTCTTATGGACAGTTGTTAATGCTAAATCTAGCGTCATGAACTAAAGGTGATTCATAGGTGTTAAGTACCACTAATAGTGCTGGATCTAAAAACACTCAATTCGTTCATCTATAAGAGTGTGTGCGTCGTAAGATCTCGAAAGTATACTTACGGAGTGCTGTGAATTAAGAAGAACCAGTGCGAACATCATGATCTTCTGCGCAGCCAGAGACAAAAGTTACTGGTCGAGTGTATAGATTGTTGGTGCGTAGGATGTACGAAAGTAGGCTACGCCGTTTTTTATGTTCAGTTCGTGGAGTTGAAATCTAGAAACAGTTACTAAAAGCTAAGAGACCGTGATTGAATCGAGCGTACCCCTAGATATTCTTGTCGACCCAACACCGTTTTATCATAGTTTACAAACCATTTTTCTCGCCTTATTTTCAAGCCATCGATTTTCTTAGTCTAGATTACAAGCAATTTTTCGTTTTACGTTCTTTACATTTTTTGTGACAAAAACCCTTATAAAAACTTATTCCCGTCTTAGACTTCCTTGCTATTCTCTGTCTAAGGTCTCGCATAACAAACTCTCTCTCCCTGTGGACCGATACCTAAAGTACTACAACGCACGTCTGTGCACTTGCGGAACCTTTAGGTTTATAAACTTAAAACCTACAGTTTCAGAGGCGAATCCGACGCTATCAGAGGCCTTATCTAAAATTCAACAAAGCGGCAGTTTTCGAGAGTATCA
>PKMM01009987.1:63087-68413 GCA_002933915.1 Eutrema heterophyllum | reverse complement strand
GAAGTGCTAACAACTTAGCTCTCATGTAATATATCAGACATAAATATAAAACTTTGATGGCAACATGGAGAAGAGGTTGTGATGGTAAAGGAAGGCGAAAAATGTTTCAGAGCTGCCACCTCCAAGACCAAATGTTGCGGCCGGTAAGGGTCAAAGCACATGAGAGAACATGTGGACTTCTCCATTCAAAATATTGTAGTTGGGTATATTTTGTCCCACTTTCCCGAAAAGTCGGAATTTATAAGAATTATTACAATATTGGCAAAAAACTATTGTCGATTTTAAGATTTTTTTGTTCAAATCTTTTTCATTGACTTTGATGTCTAATTTCTTGAATCTTAAATTGTTAAGATTTATTTGGTTGAGACTACTCACAGTTTTACATCCTTTCTTCTTTACATCCTTTCATTCTCTTCACTCTTTTACGTCACATGTGTATGGAAATATCTAATATCTGACATAAACTCTAGGTCTCCATAAATTTAATCTACCTTCTTGTACTATTTGTCTTTTCCTTTGTGTGATATTTAATCTGTCCCTATGTAGCTATGGATTCCATAGTGTTAATTTCATTGAAGTTATAATTCATGAGTAACTCAGTTATACAATTGTTCGATTATCAATTACGTATGAAATAACTGAAAAACACAATTCACAGTAAAATAAAATTTAATTTTAGAAATAAAAACCCGTGCGTATACGCGGGTATTGGCCTAGTGTTTATATAAAATGGGTGAATTTGTGATAAAGAAGTGGATAGAGAAGACAAAGTTGTATCATCTTTAATTAATACAATTAACAAAGTTGTCAAATTCTCTTGAACGTAGCAATCAACCTCTACTCCAACGGTCCTACCTAAACCCCCACAAAATCAACAAAAGGAAACAAATATTAATTAATAGTATCAAATCAAAATACTTAATTAGTTTTAGTAATGTCAAAAGTCTCTCTTAGTCTACATCATATGTAGACCACGTGCATGTTGTCATGTTGATGTTTAAGTACACTAACGCTAACTTTTATCTTTCTTCCTTTTTTTTTAAAAAAAAGATTGTTNCGTATTCTACAGACATGCCTACAAATCTCAGTAATATGATTGGGATTCGGAATCAAGTTCGTGATAGACGGATACATGAACAACTGAAAAATGATTTGATTGAGAATATATGGGACAAATTTGGTAATCTAGATTTTTAAATTAAGTTTGCTTAAAATTATTGAATGTTTACTATTAGATACATGTGATACCACACTTACAAACATAGATAAATGAATTTGTGACTATAGAAACGGTTAGGTGAAAAAACTATTCTATGATTTCGCTTTAATTGTAATCTCTAGTTTCGTTAAATGACAAACAAATAATGGTCCATCTCTTTTTGACTCTTCGTCAACAATCTCTAGTCTACCTAACCCCTGAATTAAAGTTTTCCAATCTTAAAAGAGATACTTCTATGGGTTTTCTTTCTGTGAAACTTTGATACATAATATAATTAATTTTGTCAATGTTAAAGAGTCTCTTTTAGTTTCTATCATATCTATGTAAATATGCAATCTTGATGTTTAAGTCCAAAGTTCAAACTCCATTAGAAAAATTTATTGCTTACTCTTACTTTCTTCTTTTTTTTTTTTCCGTTTTGAGGCATAATGGAAGAAGGTGTTAAATAATTTTATATTTTTCCAGAAATCATATCAGCTTGAATTGGTAGAATTTTGCCATTTCAACAAGCAATTCTAGATTATACAAATGCGATATAATAGTGGAACCTTTTTTATTGTTCACATACTTTATGGTTCTTCTATCTACGGTTTCTACGAAATTTCTTGTTTGTGATCGTATACATGTTTTTGTTTTGACATAATTAATGGACTATTTAGACCAAAAAAAAGAGCTATGTTTTAGGTATAATAAGCCGAAAATCTGCCCATCCAATCTCAATCAACGGTCACGATTTTATTTAATTCTCTCTCTTCTTATTATATTTGTAATTATTTTTTGAATTTTAGTATTCCCTGCAAATATTGGCACTTCGAGGATGCTGACCATTGGTCATAGCACTGATGATTCTTGATATGCAACAACAGTAAGCAAAATTTTACCACGTACCTTGACCAAGAAGAAAAGAGCTGCTTTCGTTTACAGAATAATACCTAAAGAATCGTTAAGAAAATTCGCACATGTCCAATAATACCTATTCTTCTCTCCAAATTTGTACAAGTATCAGTTATGTCTATCTTGTTTTGTAACTTTTCCATGATATGATCCTAGACGACACCAAGGAGGTGGAGCACATTGCCGAGCTTGGAATGGAGGTTAAGGAGCAACCGGATGCTGACTTGCTTGTATCCGAAGGAGCAATGACGAGAGCTAAGGCAAGAAGACTCAAGGAAGCACTAGGAGGACTTATCCGACAAGCCCAATACCATGAAGAACATTTGGGTGATATGGAAAGGGTGTTTCAAACCGCATTGGTTTTGATTCAAGCCCAAGTGTGCTCCTTTCCTTAGCCAAGGTTTTTACCCAATGGATTTTACTTGGCAAGGTTTTTAATGAGACTTTGGCACCCTTTTCTTAAGCCCAAATCCACCAAACCCATTATCAAATTTCGACCAAAGAATGCCAAGGGGTTTTCGCAAGTTTAAGTCAAGTCTTTGGTCTTGCTTTCATTTTCGATGACATTTAATGCTTTGTCATTTTCGGTGTGGTTTTTAGACTCTTTGCATTCTCTTCTTTCTATTTAAACTCATTGTATCATTGTTGTGAAGACAACAATTATCAACAATTTTATCAATCATATTTTCTCCTTTCTTCTCCACTTTGTGAGTGATTCACGAGTGACCCCCCTTGGGTTTTTTCTTTGGTGCAATTCTAAAGGAAATCCAAAACCGCATATCAAAGGGTTTCTCCGCCACCTTTTGACTTAGCACTTCTACCGATCTTCGTTGAGGAACGTTGCAAGTGAGCTAGGCTGGAGGGATTTTAAGAGTGATTCTCACGCTCTTTTCACCCTACTCCACGTCCCAAGGCTAAGATCACCCACCGCCTCACTCATCGATGTGCTTGCAAATCGATCCGATCGAGGATTATCCAACTCTACTATCGCTCTTTGAGAGATCCCTTGGGAATGGCGTATTATTCCATATTGTATGTATGTCTATATATAAGAAAAGATGAATATCTGTATCATTTAATTTTAATTAATAAAACTAACAAAATTGTCAAATTCTCTTTGACGTTGCAATCAACCTCTACTCATCCGGTCCTACCTATCCCCACAAACAAATTTCAGATACAAAAGGTAAACGAGATTATTATCAATTAGTAATTTCAAGTAGACTAATGTTATTGCTTCCTCTCTCTTTTTTGTTTTAAAGATTTTTGTGTTTTATTTTGTTTTTACAATATCATATGTAAACAAATACTCTAGCTAAAAAAACTAAATGTATGACCATTTTAATATTAAAAACTGTTTAAAATTATTTCTCTAAATTTGTATAAAGGTTTTAGCTAAAGAAACACCAAAATCTGTCTCATTCGACGTCAAGCTTTCCCATTTACAAGGGTACTTCTCTTTTATTTAAAAGACATGTGTGAGAAACAAAAGTTCATGTTCTTTCTAAAAAAAAAAAAAAAAAAGGTTCATGTCTTCGATCATTCTACGTTTTTATTACGGTATATGGGACATACAAGACAAGGTTATGATTCACCTTTTTTTCCTTGAACCAAAAAGAATTTTTGTCGAAAGAGAACAGCGCCAGTGTGATTCGAACAGATTTTTTTTTTTGGTCATCTAATTTTCATTAATATTACGAAAGTGAAATACAAGTTGAAATACATAAGCCGGCGGAACAACTTAAAATCTCCGGAAAACTAAGACCGAAAAAAGGAAACACAAACCCCAAACAAACAGGGCCGGCATAGGGCATAGGCATAGTAGGTCATGGCCTAGGGCTCAAACTTTTTTGGCATAAATTACCACTAAATTTTTTTTTTCTTTTTTTACTCTTAAGAATATGACACATTTTTTGAAAATAGACTAGGGCCTCTGATGGGCTTGGGCCGGCCTTGCAAACAAGGGAAGCTATACATGATGGAAAACTAAAACCGAAGCTCAAACCGAGACTAAAACCACCAAGAGTATCCCGAAAAAAAATGAAAAACATGATTTCTAAACGCAAAAACAATGCCGGAAGAAAGACGAGACGAAGATAATCCTTTTCCAACAAAGAAAACTGCCGATAGCAACCTCTTCATCAAGAAGAATTCTGACGATGTATGAATATCCACGCGACAACTCACCCGTTGCAAACATAAAGCGCTAGAAACCAATTCTCCAAAACTAAATCGGAGACAAGATGGATAAACTGATATATCATGGTTTTTACTCCTTTTAAGCAATGATATATGTCCGTTTTATAGAGTCTTTCTACTATTTTGGAGTCTTTTAGAGTCTTTTACATGTTTTAGCACGTTTGGAGCATAATGGGAGATATTGGAGCTTTTTGGAGCATTTTGGAGCAAAACAGAAGCTTGTGTAGCTGAGTACCCGATTTAGAGTCTTAGTATCGATCGATACTACCCTAGTCTCGGTCAATACTCATTGCAGCAAGACATAAGTCGCGACTTTTATGAAGAGTTGAAGAATTACAAAATTGCCCAGAAGACTTTAATAATTGCAATAAGCCACAAAACGTGTTTTAGGTTATTAATTAGGTTTTTGAGCCACTTGGGTTGGCAACGTTTTGATTACACTTGATTTTTATTCTGAATTTTGTGAGAGAGTTTTCTGAGGGAGACAAGTCTGAGACTATGTTCGTCCGAGAGAAGATTTCGAACCCTCTTGTTACTCTCCTTTTTATTATTTATTTGAGTATTATTTCAGTCATGTTCATTGTCTTAATTATCATGTCTGAGTAGTTCTCTTATTAGGTTCAGGGTTCTCATAAGGGTTTTCCCTGAATGTTAGGTTAATTGAATAATTATGATTCACCATCTGAATTAGTTCTTCGCCTAGGTTGTTCTCAAAGCTAATTCTAGACTGATCACCTAGAACTTAGATCTTAGGATAATTGGTTAGGCACGAGAGTGCGATTAATTACCTGACAGAACCTAGAGTGAGCAAAATAGCTATTCGCAAAGAGATTTAGTTTAGCTATTTTGTGAACAAATCAAACTTGAACTAAAAGCTGGTTTAGACTTTAGGATTCGCAAAGAGATTTGGAATTCTAGGATTTAGACTTAGATAGTTTTCGCAACGAGAGTTGGTTAGCACATTTGGAACGCACACTCAGAAAAGTAAAGAAGCCAGCAAAGATGAACAACAAC
>PKMM01009987.1:40587-60587 GCA_002933915.1 Eutrema heterophyllum | reverse complement strand
TTATGCTAGTACTAGTGAACAGTATATTGGGGATAGCGCTAACTTAGAAGAACCTGCAATGGAAGTAGAAAGTACTGTAGGTCATTGTTGGTGGTGAGTTTAGCACTCCCTGGTTTAGTCTGGTTTGAACCGAGACCGGCCCAATTGATCCCGGTTGACGATGGTTCAAACCCAGAAGGAGAGAGAGACCACGAAATGGCTGCCGACCTCCGAGCTCGAAAGAAAGGTCCACGAAGGACTTGCTAACCAACCAGTTCGGTAAGAATAACAGTTCAGTATGAATCCGAAGTAATACCGAACTCTTGTTAAACGGCTCGGAACGACGAGCTTGAATCGAGATCGGCGAATTAATCCCGATCGACGATGATTCAAGATCGGTACGGAAGTTAGCAAAGCAACAACCACCGAGCTCGACGAAAGCCGAACTCATCATGATCGATTGTAAATGTCAAAATCAAGTCCTCATCTCGAAACCGAGATCGGTCCATCTAAGCCCGATCAACGACGGTTCGAGATCCGTAAAGGAAAAGACAACATGCGATTACCGACCTGCGACATGCCGAGCTCGTCGGTATCAACCCGTCATAATCAGAACCCACTTCCAGGATTTGCGGAACTTTACGGGAAATACGGAAAAGGAAGATTAATTAGTTTTTTAATCCAGGATTCGCGGAACTTTTCCCGGATTCGGGGAACATGTCTAAGCCGCCGAGGAGGCTTATAAATAAATAAGTCCCGACTACATTTTGAGGGGGATTCTGAGAGAGAGAATTCGCAATACATTTTTAGAGAGAGAAAGCGAGAGCTCAAAATCCGATCTCGACCCCATAACCGATCTCAGAATATTTTTGTAAACTCTGACGAGTTCGATTTAATAAAAACGAGATCCCGATCGATCTTTCAATTCTTTTTATCCTTGTGTGATTTCTACAATCAACAATTGGCGCTAGAAGGAGGGGGTGAACCTCCGACTTTGTGAAAACAACAGCCAATCTCCGAGTCTCTCTCGATAATCCCGACAATGACCGAAATAACGACAACCCCGATACTCGATGGCAACGGTTCCACGCTCGCCGATAACGGTACCCAGAATGACGGACTCGACATTCTCAACCCGGAAAATCGCAACCCGACCGCTAACAACGTTGATGATAACCCGCCAGGTACTGAGACTACGAACCAGGCCCCAATCGACCAAACTACTCTCTTGATAGCCTTGGCAACACAACTCGCCGAACTCGCCAAAAAGAACGATGAACGATTCGATTCTCTGTTCGCAAACCAGATGGAACTTCGAGACCAGCTTGGCGAACTCAGACATAACCCATCACCTTTCCGACCAGAAGTAATGCCCCGTCTTCGCCGAAGCCTTATCACCGAGCTCAATCGAAACCAAAGCACGACAGCTTGGTTTCCCGCATTAAGATCCGCCGATAGCCGGGGGACGCACATCACTGATGAGGCATCTCTGGATCAAGAATTCGAGAACGTCAGATCTCAACTTCAAGATATGAAGTCCAAGTTTCATCAGGCAACCAGCTTGGCACCGGAGATCGATCGCGTAATTCAAGAGACCCAGAAAACACCGTTCACACACCGGATCGTCAACACACCAGTTCGACGCTTGGAAAAGATAAAAATCACACCGTACAATGGACATACCGACCCTCGTCATTTCATGACCTCGTTCGGAATCATGATGAACTGTTTTCGATTTGACACCAAGGAGGAAAAAGATGCCGCCACATGCCAACTATTCATGGAGAACCTCAGCGGTACCGCGCTCGACTGGTTCTCACAGCTAGGTGCACACTCGATCGACAACTATACCGAACTGTCTACCAAGTTTCTCAATCGCTTCACCATGTTTATCAAGCAAAACACTCGGAACGCCGATCTATGGGCCCTCGAGCAGAAAAGCGATGAACCATTGCATGATTTCATGAACTGATTCAAAGCAATAGTGTCTAACTGCACCATCGATGACGAAGCCGCGATCGAAGCCCTCTACAAGGCGACCCGGTACAAGTCGGATTTTCACAAGGAGATAAAACGCAACTGGCCGAACACTCTGGAGGACATCCTACATAAATCGAACGTCTACATCCTCGAACAAGAAGAGACGGTTGCGAAGGATAAGCAGTACGCCCTCTCAAAGCAAGTCGCACCCAGAGACAAGCCAAAAGAGGAGTACCGCGAAAACCGACCATACTACGAAAGACGAGCTGCGACCCAACAAGTCAGTGCCATTCAACCACAACAACATTGGAATACATGGGTTCGGCCCGAGGTTCAAAACGAGTTGACCTCCAGCGAAGAACCATTATGCCAATTTCATAATAGAGAGGGCCACATCACCGAAGAATGCCGACACCTCAAAGATTTCCTCTTGTTGAAATACAGAAAGGGCGAAGTCCCGGTCGAAGCCGCGTTCCGGCCTGGTAACAAATTTCGTCGTAATGATAATAACGGCGGTCGTCGGCCGAACACCGTCGGCAATTCGGGACAATCAAATGGCAGATCTAACATCGAGCTACCGAAACGAGATCGGGAGGACCCAACCGAAAACCAGAACATCCCGCAAGTCCGGAAGCGCGTTAACATGATCATGGGAGCCCTCGAATCCTGCAATTACTCAGTACGGGCGATCAAAGAGCACAGCCGAGAAGTAATTGCGGCGCGACGGCAGAACTTAGTTGTAGCAGGCAGGATATCGGTCACCTTCTCCGAGGCCGATACGGACGGTCTCCACATGCCGCATAACGACCCTCTAGTCGTCAACCTGCTTATCGGAGACGTTGCTGTCGGGATAATCCTCATAGACACTGGCAGCTCGGTAAACATGATATTCAGACAGACACTGAGAGACATCGATTTTCCGGACTCCGAGATCAAAGAAAACATTGAACCTCTCACTGGGTTCACAGGCGAACAAACCATGACCGCGGGAACCGCTAAAATACCGATCTACGTCGGCGAACTTGTAAGGGTGGTCAAGTTTTTGGTCCTCGACAAGCCGGCGATCTACAATGTCATCCTCGGGACACCTTGGATACACACGATGAAAGCCGTTGTCTCGACCTACCATCAATGCTTAAAATTCCCAACACCATCCTCGACAAGCCGGCGATCTACAATGTCATCCTCGGGACACCTCTGGACAATTGCGGATATGACCGGGATTAACCCAAAAATCGCATGTCATGAGCTCGGCATAGACACTACCTTCAAGCCGATCAAGCAGAAAAGGCGTAAGCTAGGCCAAGAAAAGGCTCATGCCGTTAATGACGAAGTCGAACGCTTACTTACAGCAGGCTTAATCACCGCGGTCAGATATCCAGACTGGTTAGCTAATCCGGTCATCGTGAAAAAGAAGAACGGGAAATGGAGAATTTGTGTTGATTTCACCGACCTCAACAAAGCTTGTCCAAAAGACAGCTTCCTGGTCCCGCATATCGATAGACTGGCCGAATCCACGGCCGGAAACGAACTACTATCTTTCATGGATGCCTTCTCGGGGTACAACCAGATACTCATGCACCCTAACGATCGAGAGAAGACATCATTCATCACGGATCGCGGCATCTACTGCTACAAAGTCATGCCGTTCAGACTAAAAAATGTCGGAGCAACATACCAACGACTCGTCAATCGCATGTTTGCAAGTCAGCTCGGCAAAACTATGGAGGTATACTTTGACGATATGCTCGTCAAATCCATTATCGCTAAAGATAATATCGGTCATCTCAACACGTGCGTCGACATACTCAACGAGTACGGCATGAAACTCAACCCGAACAAGTGCACATTCGGGGTAACTTTCAGAGAGCTCTTCGGCTATATCGTGACTAAGAGGGGAATCGAGGCTAACCCCAAACAGATCTCGGCGATTATTGACCTGCCATCTCCAACAACGAAACGAGAAGTTCAACGGCTGACTGGCCGTATCGCCGCACTAAACCGATTCATCTCTCGATCAACGGATAGGTGCCTACCTTTCTATCAACTACTTCGTGGAAACAAGCATCTCGAAAGGGGGGATAAATGCGAAGACGCATTCATGCAACTTAAGGAGTATATGTCCACTCCCCCGATCCTGGCCAAACCTGAAGACGGAGAAACTCTTTATCTGTACATCGCGATTTCCACTTCGGCTGTTAGTGGGGTCCTAGTTCGGGAAGACCGAGGCGAGCATAAACCAATTTTCTATGTCAGCAAGTCACTAGGCGAAGCCGAGACTCGATATCCGACGCTTGAAAAACTTGCCCTTGTCGTGGTTACCGCAGCTCGGAAGCTTCGCCCATACTTCCAATCGCATTCAATCACCGTCCTCACAGACCAACCCCTGCGAACTATTCTACACAGCCCGAGTCAGTCCGGCAGACTCGCCAAATGGGCTATCGAACTGAGTGAGTACGATATTGGTTACAAAAATCGGACATCTATCAAGTCCCAAGTGCTCGCCGACTTCCTCATTGAGCTACCGCAAGAGTTCATCAATGCCGACATCCCAAACACCGAACAGTGGATCCTTCACGTCGATGGCTCATCATCCCATCGCGGATCGGGAGTAGGCATCCGCCTTCAATCGCCAACTGGAGAAATCTTGGAGCAATCATTCCAATTAGAATTCAACGCATCGAACAACGAAGCCGAGTACGAAGCATTACTCGCCGGACTACGCCTGGCCAAGGCCATCGGAGCGACTCGTGTACATGCGTACTGCGACTCCCAGCTCGTCGCAAGCCAATACAGCGGAGACTATGATGCGAAGAACGAGCGAATGGATTCATACCTCAAACTTGTAAAGGAGCTCGCTGCCGCCTTCAAATCCTTCGATCTTACCAAAATTCCACGAGGGGAGAACGCATCTGACGACGCACTTGCCGCCCTCGCATCCAGCTCAGACCCTCATTTGAAGCAAACGATCCCGGTCGAAAGCATTCTAAAACCAAGTATCGAGAAACTAGAGGCATGCCTCGTCACAACGCGCGGACGTAATTACGACGAACAACCAGTTAAAAAACTCAAAACGAGAAAGGCTAGAAAAGGACCATCCCGGCAAACTGACCTGGATGCTGCTCTTGAACTGGCTTTAACGCAGAATCCCGATCTACGGGATTAATCCGATGATGAAAATGAAGTAGAATCTGAGGGACTTCACGTTCCGATTGACATAGAAGCCGAAGAAGATAAGGAACCCAAAGATTGGACCACCGAACTCAAAATGTACATTTGCGATGGATGGGTCCCAACAGACAGGTGGGCAGCTCGGCGACTTAAGATGAGAGCAGCTTCGTACACCGTCCTCGATGGGGAATTATTCCGATGGAGCGCCTCGGGATTCTTGCTGATATGCGTATCGAGCAACGACATTGACGAAGTCATGAGGAATGTACACGAAGGATCAGGGGGAAATCACTCCGGAGGGCACTCCCTGGCTCTGAAAATAAAAAAGGTGAGCTACTATTGGCCGACCATGTTGAAAGATTGTGAGAAGTTCATACCTAAATGCGACAAATGCCAACGATAGGGCCGATGATCAATCTACCCACCGAACTGTTAGCGACGTCAACAGCACCTTACCCTTTTATTCGATGGGCAATGGATATCATCGGTCCCCTACGACGTTCCACGACACAGAAGCAGTTCATCCTCGTGATGACCGATTACTTCACCAAATGGGTTGAGGCCGAATCGTACGCCGAGATACAAGCTCTCGATGTTCAGAAATTCGTTTGGAAATACATCATATGCCGACACGGAGTGCCATATGAGATCATCACCGATAATGGGCCACATTCATTTCGACGTTGTTCGGCGACTTCTGTGCCAAGTGGAAAATCCGGCTTAGTTTCTCAACACCGAGATACCCACACGGCAACGGCCAGGCAGAAGCGACTAATAAAACCGTGATCGATGGACTCAAGGAGAGATTGGATGCAAAGAAGGGACGATGGTCCGACGAATTAGACGGAGTCCTCTGGTCTCATCGAACTACACCTCGGCGATCTACCGGACAATCTCCATTTTCTTAGCGTACGGCACAGAGGCCTTATGTCCGGCCGAGATAAACATCCCGACCATACGCCGAACAACGACGATATGATGCTCGACAACCTCGACGGACTCGAGGAACTGCGCGAACAAGCATTACTCCGAATACAGAACTATCAAAACTTAGCGGCGCGCTATTACAACAAGAAAGTACGAGGTCGATACTTTGAGGACAGTGACCTTGTCTTACGAAATGTTTTCCAAGGGACCGAAGAGAAAAACGCCAGCAAGCTCGGCACGCATTGGGAAGGACCATATCAGATAATGCGGTCGTCAAACCCGGTGTCTACGAACTCATGAAGATGGACGGAACCCCGATTCCGAGATCATGAAACTCAATAAACCTCAAGCGCTATTATTACTAAGTTCGGCATCGCGCCGTCACCAAAATAAAAAATAAAAAAACCGAGATCATCCCATAAGCTCGTCTTCAATTCCAATGTAACATGAACTACGAATGGCTTGATCCCTCCTTCGAGGGTACGTAGGCAACCCACCACGGGTACAGCTGTGACTTTAATAAAATGTTATTTCCAAAGTATCAACAAAAGCCGAACTCGAAAAGTTCGCAACTTCAAAAGCCGAACTCGAAAAATTCGCATCTTGAAAAGCCGAACTCGAAAAGTTCGCAACTTCAAAAGCCGAACTCAAAAAGTTCGGACCTTCTAAAGCCGAACTCGAAAAGTTCGCATCTTGAAAAGCCGAACTCGAAAAGTTCGCATCTTCTAAAGACGAAATCAAAAAGTTCGCATTTTCAAAAGCCGAACTCGAAAAGTTCGCATCTTCTAAAGCCGCACTTGAAAGTTTGCATCTTCAAAAGCCGAACTTAAAAGTTCGCATCTTCAACAAAAGCCGAACTTAAAAGTTCGCATCTTCAACAAAAGCCAAACTTAAAAGTTCGCATCTTCAAAAGACAAACTTATACAGTTCACCAAATTCGAATAATTCATATCTGCAAAAACCGAACTCGAAAAGTTCATAGTCTCCTTAAAGCCGAACTTCTTAGTTCGCACTACAGTCAGAAACGACTAATAAATGTAAGCCGAACTACTAGTTCGCACTTAAACCATTGCGGTTTTCCACATCGACGCCCTGGCCAGGCGATCGGTATAAATGAATAAGCCGAGCTTTGTCTCGCATGCATCCCCATGGTGCTATGGATAACACACTTTCCATGTTAAGCCGGGACCAGTCTCGCACTATATCCGCTCTCAGATCATCCGAGGTAAATAAGCCGAGTCAATCTCACACACTCCGATTCGATCTGAGAAGACCTGGAGTATCTTAAGACGAGCTACCAATGCACTATTATGCTAAGCTCCCAGGTAAAGCCGAATGTTTCCTCTCGCAAAATTAAACCGATTTCTCAACAATCGCAAAATTGATAAGCCGATTTCTCAACAATCGCAAAATCGATAAGCCGATTTCTCAACAATCGCAAACTAGTAAGCCGATCTACGAATGATCGCCGATCTCAAATTGATCGTAGAATCGAGTTCATCNGAACCCGAGAGGATCGTATCATTTTACGATCTCACAAAAGCCGAACTCGATTGCACATATACGAAAAATATAATACCGAGATCAAAGTCGAAAGATTGAAATAATACGACTAAGTATAAAAACCGAGATCGAAATCAAAAAGTGAAACAATACGGAAAAGATAATACCGAATTCGTTAAGAGTTTACAAAAGAAAAGCCCAAACGGGGTAAACTATTACAAGAAAGCCCCTCGGGCATAAAGAAGAGTTCACAGAACTAAGAGAAGCGAATAAAAAAAAATCAGACATCTTGATCTCTTATTTCATTTGCTCGGTCGCCCGAGATCGCGGGCTGATTCGAACCGAACGTATCAAGACCTGGAGGGACTTTCACCCCAATCGGCTGGGAGATCTCCGGATAAACAGGCTCGATGAACGGTGACACCGCGAGATCCTCCTCGGTAAGTTCGCAGCACGCGATAGCTTCGTATTCTGCCGACTTCTCAGCTTTAAGCTTCTTCAGCTTTTCAATACGGGCCGGCGGTACGACGATGCCGTCCTTCTTTTCGAGGACATCGCAGAAGCTGAGAACTCCATGAAGCTGGTTGATTCCAAGGAACGATGTCTTCCGTTGATCAATTGCAGCAAGATGATCCTTCACCTTTCGGAGACGAGCTTGACACTTCTCGGTCACCTCCTTTCTCTTCTCGACACTACAAGAAAAATGCACATTGTTAGCGTCGTAAAAACGCTATTATGTATATATTACAGCGTTTTAATGTTGGCCGTGATATGAGGAACTATCTTAGACCCCCCACATACAATAGCGAAAAGTTGTCCTGCTATTATATGATGATATATAATAGCACGATTTTCTTTGCTGTTATACATTTTATAATAACATCTTTTTATTGCCATTTTTTATTTTATTGTGGCTCTATTATTGTGTTCTTTTAAGATTTATTGTGGCACTAGACTCTTGACATTTCATTTATTCTAATGGCTCTAATATTTTGCTCTTCTTAGACGTATCATTGTTGGAGCTATTTCACTTTTGGCATGTTGTTCATGCATAATTTTTATTCTATTTGGTACCTGAATTATGAATCATATTAACAAAAATATTGAAACTAAAGATGATTCATAATTAACGAAACCCACAAGTACAATACACANGCTAAAATTCAAGGTAAAAAATAAAATAAATGAGTAACAATCACAAAACAAAAGCAAGAGATGATGGCAAACATACTAAAAGAAAAAGGGGAAAAATAAACAGAATTTTTTTATAAAAAAAATAACAAATCACCGAGTCATAATAACATAACATATATGTAATATCAAAGAAAAAAAATACCTCATAAGAACAGAGTCAATGGACACACCGTATCAAATACGCTACGAATTAGATCAACCTACAAATAGAAAAAAAAAATTGTGTCAATAAGAACGAAAAACCACGAACAACAATCAAAACCAAAGTGAAAGGCAACCAAAACAGAAAGACAACGATGTCATCCCAACGAAATTCCTAAAAAATCAGATAAAAAGGCGAACAAAGTTACATATTATAAACGGAACAATCCGCCCCTTCAAACAAACAATTAATCAAAACAAACCTCCGATCGGCAGCCTAATCTTCAGTAAGAGGATTATCCACCATGCACCCTTAAAAAAAATAAAAAAAAATCCACGAACAATTTAGATCGATGAAGAATAGGTAAAAACAAAAAGGTGATTACCAAACATGAAGAAAACGACATCGCTACACCAAGAACAAAAAAAATATGTATATTAAAAAAATATACAAAAAATCTAAACAGTAAAAAGAATTTGCACACGTAAAGATGAGCAAACACACACAAATCTAAAACTAATAGAACGGTTAAACTATACGAAGAAATAGACGTGACCAAGCCTTCGTATTTATAAGAGTATAATTAGGTTGATAATTTTTTTAAACAACGGCGGCCAATAATATGAACCTAGGGTTTTCGAGAATGGACCCAAAAACAAAAACAAAAAGTTAAAAGCCCAAAATTCGATAATCGGTACGGCAAATTATGAATTCTAATCAAAACTTAATTTAAACCGATTTAAAGGGTATTAACCGAGATATAAGGTTTATGGTGAATGAGAGAGTTTCATTCCGAAAATTTACTTCGCTTTTACTATATATGATTAGTTTTTAACTATTTTATTTGATTATTTTTATATTTATATATTTTTTATCATTAAATTTGTTATGAATAGATTTTTCAAAATAATTATGATGAGAGATATGTATCTTGTTTTGGGAAAAATCACGATTAGGGTTGAATACTATTACGTTGGTTTTGTAGTTGGACCAAAAGTTAGTACCAAATTTCAGCCCATTTGGGCTTTAATGAAATCCCTTTGTCGACCAAAAAAAAAAAAAGAGTAGAAGCCCCACATCGGAAATCGTGAAAAAACTAGGAGCAGAAGCTCCCTTATAAATACAAGTCTTTATTTCTCTCCTAAATCGCTCAACAAATTATGAAACAATCAGGCCTATCCTTTTATAACAATTGGGCCGATTTTTTTATAACAATTGGGCATGATTTTTTAACAATTGGGCCGATCTTTTTATAAGAATTGGGTCGATTATTTGTTTAAAAGTCGCCGATTTTGTTAAATAAATTGGTTGACCGGTTTTCTTCACCGCACAACAACAAATTTAGAAATGGTAGAAATCGGAAGGGATGTTTTGTGGGGATACTATATTTTGTGGGGGATATTGGGGCCCGTGGATATTTTGTGGGGATACAAAAAGATTAATATAAAAATTAATAGAATATCTAAATTTTTTTAATGACCAATCAAAAGAATTAAAAAACAATTTGATAAAGTACATGCATGTATTTGTTGTTTCCCACGGATGAAGATGAAATAGCCGGATCTTGTGATCTTACATCGGACTTAGAGAATATGGTATCTCTGTCGCCGAATCTGAAAAAATCTAGAATAAAATAATCATCTCGCAATGTTTTCAAAGCCGTCAATATCTGTTCATAAAATAATAATTGTCAATTTTTTTTTTTGACATAATGTTATGAAATCATATACTAAAAATATATAATATAATTTTGGTTACCTGTTCAGAAAATTGCGACACATCATCTATCTTAGACAATCTTGTATTTTCGAAATTTCATGCAACCACCACCCCCAAATTCTCTATAATGTTGAGAGGGGTTCTTGTGGTGTGATATGTGAACTGCATAGTGATTTCTCATAGGTGAGTGACGGATCCAGAAATTATTTTTACCGGGGTCATAAATACGATTGATGAAACCATAGCCAGCCATGAGATTTAAAAAACTAAAAGCAATTAAGAAAAAAATTGGGTGTGCACTAATTTTGAACATGAAATTTTGATCATTCGTCACATTTTACTTAACCAATAAATGATCTGTGTGTTCTTCATATCTTGTTTTTTATTTTGTTGTTTTATCCTCCGTAGTCATCCGCGTGTGTTGTATTTATTTTTTTTAAGAGTTATGTGTCCTTGTTTGATCCATCATCCGCTTGTCTTGTATCATTTTTGTTGTTTTAATAACTATTTTTCCATTTGTTTAATCCTACGATGAGTTAGAGCTACGAGAGAGAGATAGAGAGAAAGCACTACAATGAGTGTTTTTTAAGTGGTTGCATGACTTCTCTATATAAGTTTATGATCTCTTCATATACGTTTTCTCACAATCGAAATTAAAAAAAAAAAAAAAAAAAAAGAGAGAGACGAGAAACGAGAAACGAGAGACAAGATGGAAGATGGAAATTCAGGTTTTACTTCAACTATAGTAGTAATTTACATTATCCGCAAAAATGTTATTGTTTTATTCTAATTCTTCTTACGATTCTTTGGAAACATGTGGAAAGATATGGTCTAGCCTGGTCATATATTTTTACCAGAAGATTAGTCTCTCACACCTCTTTGCCATTATGATCATCGTTGGCTTGTGTGATAATGTTGAAAAAACTGTTGAGCATTATACTATTTTCGACCCTGCAAATGATCATGGTATATTTTATTTCTATTTTTCATTTTAAAAATATTTTAAGTTTCTCTGTTTTTCTTAACACCTCTATTTTCATTTAACTTCTATTTATTAGTATATAACTAGAGTCTTGTAATTTTGAGATCTTGACTATTCTTTTAATAGCCATATAAGCTGCATCTATGAACAACAACAAAGAGATAACCTGACATAGGTTCACCAGAAGATTCAGAATCGGTACGAGGAAGATGAATCTGGTTTGCTTCAATACATATCCAATCACTCCCAACACGTTCATGTCGTCGAATAGCCCATCGGAAGATGTCGCCATTGCAGATACTTTTGACCTCACAACACAAACACAAGAGAGACAATCTAGTTGGAGAGAATATTAGCAGAAAGCAATATAAAGCTTCGAAATCTCCCTTCGAAATCACGACATTCTTTTTACTACCATTCGTCTTTGATTTAGTAAAAGTCTTTGTTTTATTTGATTAGAATAATCTATGAGACATGTATAGTCGTGATCAGGAAAATATATATATGAATGCCTTTTGATTGAGCTGGAATTGGGTGTTTCCGCACCACACCATGTCTTAATTTGTTATGTTGAGATTTCAATCTTTTATGACATAATCAGAATCTCTGACTTTTGTTTAATTTGAATGTCTAACGAGATTAGTAATCGTTGCATAGTTGGACCCATCAATGAGAGGTACTGTTTTAAATAATTTTACAACATAAATCTTTCGTATTATAGTATTATCTTTCCTATTCTATTTTCTTAATCACATAAATCTTTCGTATTATAAGCAAATTTGTTTTCTTTTGGTCAAGCTTATAAGCAATTATTTTCGTGTGAACTGCCACTGAAGACAAGCGGTTTAGATGGGTCCTCTCATCAATGCAAACGATTAATCACTTACAAAGTCAATGATTAGTGGACCATTCTTTTATTTGCAGGGGAGAAGTTCATGCACTTTATTCTAATGATGTAAATAAGTTTTTTTTTAAAATTGTTAATTTTCAAAACTTATTTACATCGTTAAAGAAATAAATTAGTTTTAAAATAAGGCCTCAAATTTGTTCAAATTGATTTTACGTGAACCAAGAAGTCAAGAACTATGGTTGCGGTTAGGGCACGCACACCGCGAAACACTTCGGTTGGCGTTTAAAACATTATTAACATTTAATTAAATAAAAATTAATATTAAAATTGGAAAATGACGCTTATTTATGGAAATGGACGCTTAAATAAGCGTGAGGAAGCGTCGATGGATTGTGCCATGTGGGCAGATGACACAGTTTTAATAATAAAAAATATATAAACATCCCATTTAAACATCTTGCGGTGCCGATGCCCTTAGTTGTGTTTTGCAATATTTATCTTCTATGTGTGGGCCAAGTTCGTTTTGTTAAAAGAGGCGACGACGTGGTTTCCACGCGCTCCTAAAAGCGAGTGGAAGAAGAGAAACCTAATCTTGGATTCTCTGCTTAGCTTCACTGCCACAAACACAAAAGCTTTCTTCCTCTTCGTCTTCTTCCTTATGCATCGCTCTTAAAAAACCGTTCATCTATTCACAATGGCCGTCGCTCTCAACGCCGGCTTCAGCTCTCCGGTAAGTATTTGCTGTCTTCTTCTTCTTCTTTGGTGATCCGTCTTCTCATACGTTTGTGTATAATTGCTTCACAACCACCTTAATTGGGATGAATTCGTTTGGTTAGTTAATTATCCTTTTGGTTTCTGTAAAATCGAAAACTGTTTCGTTTCCCTGGAACTGGGTTTAATTTGTTAGCCTCAATTTTTTAATTTTTTTCTGAATTTAGATACACAAAAACCCTAGTGAACACCTGTCACAATCTGAGCAGATCTTCAAGCATTTGTTGCAATTGCACAGTTTCATTTCTCCTTGATTGGTCTCTCTTGGATGCAGAAAGCCTGAAATTAACAAAAAATCTTCTCTCTTTTGAAGCTTCATAACAGATCCCATAAGGTTCTTAGTTTCACAACTCAAGCTACACCGTTAAAGCCTTCGCCTTTCGCGTTCCACATTTCTGTAAATGGTTCAACAAGTTTGTTACTTTCAAGCAAAAGAAGATTGGTTTTGTCTTGTTTGGAGACAAATGACAATTCCATCACAACAACATCCGTCGATTCTTCCTCTTCGGGTTCAAATAAACCAGCAAGTGAATCAGGCAATAATGGTTCTGCGAAAAGAGCACCATTGACAGCAAGAGAGAGACTAAGAGCGGCTCGTGTGCTTAGCCGATACACAGAAGCAACACCGAAACCATCAAAACCCAAGATGGGAAGCCAAATTCTTGAGGTGCTCAAGGAAAGTGATAAGAAATCAAATAGGAAACCGGGTCTACCCGAAGCACCAACAAACATGCTTGATGATAGCAAGAGAGGTATGCCAAAGAAAGGCCTTACATTTGATCTCCCGGGAAGCGCAGATATACTCGTCATCGCTTTTTCCTTTGTGTTCATAAGCACGGTGATGTTTGCTACTACTTATGTTGTCTGGAAACTCGGTGCGATTCACTTCAATGAAAACTAAAGATAAGATGTTGGACAAGTTGTTATGGATTTTCCAGAGTTGGGAAACCATCAAGCAGAGTTGAAATGCATACTTGGGAAAGTAGAGTACTTGGCAAAGCTGGTTTGAGTGTATACTGTGTAGTGCTAGTACACATAATTTTGCTATTACATCTCTTCATGCTTTATTTTCAATTTTAACCTTTACATCGTAGTTTCTTTTTATATAACACTAGTATTAGAACCCGTACTTCGTACGATAAAGCAAGGAGATGTTTTTTAGTTAAGTAAATCAGAGTTTGAAGAGGAAATAAAAATCAGGGAAAAAGAGAGACGAATCAAAAATCGAAATCAGAATAAAAATCAAAACTAACACAGAAGACTCACGACGGTTGAAAAAGCTCTCTCTGTAGAAGCTTGACTTCTTATCTCCCAATAGATTGATTGAGCCTAAGATATGGGCTGGATTTGGGCCTGTAGTTTTCTGAGCAAGAAGACGATAACAATGCTGCATCTCAAACTCTCGCCACTTTCAGTGTCAATGGATGCTACAATAGTACCAGCATTAGCCACAATCAAGAATTTTATGGGTTTTGATGTCCATAAATGTTTGTACTGCTAAGATTATCTTCTGAATCTTCCGCTCGCTCTAAGTGACTCAAAGTCAAAGGTGAACTTTACCATCTTCATGGTAATGATCGGTTGTGAGGCAGAGAGTCCACGAGAGAGGAGAAGAGCTTAGCTTTCAAGAGGAAGCTGCTGATGTGGCAGCAGTTGATTAGCTGCAAAAGGAAGATAAGATTTAGCTATAAATACAATACGATGCAAACGCAAAAATAGATTGGATCTTTTTTATCGTATAAACGCAAAAATAGAAGTTGTATTTGAAACAATAAGAGGCGATAGAATTCTACCACATTAAAGATAAAAAGTTTCTGCTTTTTTCACAAACTCAAAAACTCTGAAATCTGGAGAAAACAGAGAGAAGGAGATGATTTACATGAGGATCTGGTTAGTTCGAGGTTGAGTTCGTCTGGCCTGAGAAGCATATCGGCGCTCGTATTCCGGTAAAACATAAACTCCCCTTATCATCGACGCCGTTCTCCCTCAAAATCTCGGCAAGCCATTGAACCGAAATTGATATTTCAGACGGATATCACAAAAGATGGATCGATGGAGAAGAAGATAGAGAGAGGGGGACTTGAAACATTTTGTAACTCATCATTGATTCTCTGCAGAAACGGTAGAATAAAAAGATTCAGAGAATCATCAATACCACAAAGAAAACTCAAAAGAATCGGACCAAAAAAATCATCAGATCGAATAGAGAGCGTTGTTAACCTGTTGGAGAAGAGTTGAGGAAGAGAGAGAAGTAGATGGTGAGCATTGACGGCCATGAGAGGAGAGGTTTAGAGAGAGAGATGATGAAGATGATGAAAAAATAGAAATACATGTGTTCCGGTTTTTGTTTTGCTGCTTTGATGTGCGTGAAGAGAACCTTAGTGCTCGGGTCTTTTTTTTTTTGACATCTCGAAAAAGAAGGATGAATATGAGAAACACAAAAATTGATTGATGAGAAGAAGAGAAAGAAAGGGAGAGCAAATATAGAGTTATAAAGGAGAAGAAACTGCTTGAAATCGTGACATGATTGGGAGTTATAGAAAGATGAATTACATTTATCGTGAGTTTTATGATAGAGCTAGGAGGCTAAAACTGATTCAGAAATCGTGGAATCGTGGGCTTGGTGATACGGGATATTTTCGTGTTCAATTTCCCAAATGTACTCATGTCATTGTAGTACTTGAGATGTCAATCCATAAGGGGTTAAGATTGAAACACTAAGAATGCAAGAAGAAAAACAAAACACAAGACCAAAATGTTGGATCATGAACTAAGTTATCAATGAGATGGGTAACAATCAAACAATGAATCATTTGGAAGCATTAATCACTATCTTTGAACATGGAACTCACAAATATAACTAATCCATTTCCATGACACTAATCACCTTGTTAATTATCTAATCAAGAACAAATTTCCATTTGTGATTAAATAATCAATGAGCATTAAGAAACAATTCCAATTAGTTCACTAAACACCCTAAACATCAACTTCCGTTGGCAAGGATATGCATAGCTCACAAAAGGTGCGGGTCAAGCAATTCATTTAAACTCGAGTCATGAGTGAAATGCATGAGATATAGAAACGAATGAACAAACCTAATCTAGTACTAACACCGCTTACTCGAATCTATCCCTAATGCATGGGATGAGACCAAAAATCTAACTAATCTAAGGTGTAGTATTAGGTTTCGGTTTATCATGTCAAATCTAGCATTAAGAACCAACCTAAGTGAAAGACTCATCCAAGATCATCCTAAATCACCATTATCTAACCATTAATCAACCATTGACTAATGATGCCTAAACATTCAATGCACATTCATTCTTATGACATGGATCACACAAGTAGATTAGTTCACTCCCATGATACTAATCCATTTACAAATCATCTAGTTATCAAGAACTTCCGTTCGAAACTAAATGATCCATAATCATTAAGCATTAGTCCATACAAGTCAACAATTCACCTTAATCATCAATTTCCATTGGCTAAGAATTGAATTGCATGCTTGGAAATTTTCTAGACATTTCATAGAACACCTTCTGGGCGAGAAATGTCTTAAGTTCTAGAAATGAGTTGTCAATTCGATTCTAGCATTAAGATCCCTCCTAACATGAGAACAAATGATTATCTAATCCTAACCATCAACAATCAACAATCAAACCATCTAAATCAAGCAAAATCCAAAATCCAACAAAAAGTCAACTCACAAGAACATGAAGAACACAAAAGAAAAAGACATAGAAATGAAGAACAATAATCAAATAAACATAATATAAAGATAGAGTGAAGAAATCTTCTCTAGAATGACATTTGTATGAAGAAAAATCCAAATCCCTCAAAAGAGGGAGTTTGGGTGGAGCCCCCAATGTTACAAGAAGAAAACTTATGGTTTTTTTACAACAGAATAGAGTTATTTATAGAAAATGGTTTGACAGAAGTCACATCGGTATGCATCACCCCGATGTGCCATCCCGATGTGACTTCTGTCTGTATGAGGGCCAGACGGACATATGCTCACTAAATTTGATGTATCTTTTGAACCGCTACCTCGAATGATTTGAAAACACCTTCAGTGGAAAGCTAGCTCAATCATCTACAACTTTCTTGAAGACCGCCAAAGCTAAATCCAAATGGAAACCCTTCTTCTGAGTCGATCTTTGAAGCGCTTTGGACGGACTCTGCATTTTTGCTCATGAGGAACTCACATAGGTGTGCCTCATCCCGATGCACCATCCTGAGGATTCTCCTGTGTTTTTTGGGAGTCCACATTGGTATACATCACCCCGATGCACCATACCGATGTGACTTCTGTCTGAGTCCATTTCACGCCAGACAGACGTATGCTTAGTGCAATGACGATAACTTCCGCAATAAGGCTCAGAACGTGATGAAACAACCTTATTTGGAAATATGACTCAATTCCCTACAATTTTCATCAAGGACTCCAAGGCTGAATCGTAGCGAAAGGTCTTCTTCTGAGACGATCTTTAAAACATGTCGGATGGCCTCTGCATTTGCCTTCAACACTTTTCTTCTAAAAGTATGTGCTTCATCTTTTCTTGCTCCTCTTGTCTTATTTCTCATCCATGCTCACGTCTCTCCTTCCCTTTGGCTCCAAGAACACCTAAAAAGACCACAAATGCAAAGAAACACACATATGACTCTAAAATGCATGACAAGGAAAAAAAAGACTCAAATGCATGAAAATATCTTAAAACTATACAAAATGAGATTAAAACATATGAAAATAAAGACTTAAAAACATGTAAAATATGGTGTTATCAACTCCCCCGGACTTGCCTTTTGCTTGTCCTCAAGCAAACAAGAAAAGACAAACCGAAAGAGAGGTTTGAAAGTGAGAACTCAAAACCAAAAGATCTTAGTAAGCATTCGATGTGATCACCTTGAATAATACTAGCATGTTGCAAAAACAAACACTTAATCCACTCTAACTCAGTCAAGGCTTATCGCAACTCCTAATCTTTTCTCTTAACAACAATGTCTCATGCCTACAAGTTATCTTCGAAACCAACCTTCACATTTATTTGATATTTCTTAAGGTGCGGTCTCACAAATGGGCAAGGGATCAAGTCCAATCGGTTTGGAAGAACAGGCTTTTGGCACTAGTTAATGTGAGTGCAAGGAGGTTCATTCTCTTTTTGGGTGACTTACTCTCAAGGAAGAGGAATGCTATATGTTTTGCAAAAGCAAGGAAGAATAGAAACAATTTATGCATACAAAGTTAAGCTCACATTGTTCTACCCTCCTAGCAAAGCATTCTACCCCATTGGTGATTTCATTTCCTCATCTTATCATACTTCGTTGAAGCTCATTAAACCCCCAAAGCCCTTTTGGTAAATCAAACTCCCTTTTTAACCCCTTTTTCTTTTCCAAACTCAAAACTCCTAGAGACATTTTATTTTCATTCGACCCTTTTCTTTTCTTCTTACGCTCCCTAAACCTTTTATTCTTTTTTTTTTCAAATATGGAGAGTGTTTTTTTCTTTTCTTTTCCTAGGGTCTTTCTTTTAAGCACTTCTATAGAGTTTGCTTTTTCTACCATTTCTCATCTCACTTTTCATGAGCTCATGTTCCCTAAACCAAAAACCATTCATTCCATTGATCTCCATCCTAATGCTAGTACTTTTTCTTTGAACAACTTAGACTAGCTAAAAATGAAAGCTAACATTTGTCGTTCCCGATACTTACAAGATTTTACACACAATAGCATTATCAAGAAAAGGCCTCACTCAATCAAACAACGAGGGGTGGAAAGAAAACGGTTAGGGTAAAAGGTAGGGAACCATTCTAAAGATGAGAATGACCACTCGGGTTATTAGAGAGTGGTAAAAGTGGATAAAGATAACCCGAGTGTTTTCTTTGAACCATGGTTATGTATCACAAGCCCATAAGCGAGAAGATTAAATTCATTTAAGTCCAATATCAAAGGGGTTGATTTCAAATTAAACAAGTTATTACAAGACAAAGAGTTAAGAGTAGAGAGATCAAAGCAAAGAGTATACAAGTTTCAAAAAGGTTGTTAAAGCAACATGATAATATTACTAAGGGTATCACATCGAGTTCTAAACTAAGCTTTAGTGGTTTCTATCATTGTTCCCTATGCATATGCAATGCAATCCTATATGATCTAGAAATGAGTGATCAAATCAAGTCTAGAATGCACATGGACTAATGCAAACTACATGATGATTTTTTTTTTTTTATGCAATTGAAAATATACAATGCAATGACTCAAGAAAATGAAAATAAGACAAAATACACAATGTCAAAACACAAGAACCTCTCCCCCGGACTTAAATGACACCGTCTTGGTGTGAATTGAGCCAAAGAGAGAGTAAAACAAACACAAACACAAAAACGAAATGGTATATACAAAGGGAAAAGTTAGTGGTACCTTGGAGTGGAGTGGATTCATGAGGCAGAATCATTGTGCGTTGTAGGTCACGGACTTGGACCATTCCATATGCCCCATTTATTCACCTTTATTGCTCCTACGAAAACATGAAAACAAAATTTATCAAATAATAAAAGGCATAAAAACAAGAAGTAAATGATAGGATTGCTTGTTTTATGTCTCTAACTTTGACGAGGGATAGGATTGGGGGAGTCCCCAATGGCGCGTTTAACGTCACTAGCTTGACGGTTGTGTCCTCTTACTTCATCTCTCCTTGCATGTCTCCTTTACTCCTAGTAGTAAACCTAAGAGATCAAGATCACAAGAAAAGGGAAAATATTAGCAACAAAAGAAAATAAAAA
>PKMM01009987.1:26867-39258 GCA_002933915.1 Eutrema heterophyllum | reverse complement strand
TTTTTTTAACTGTTTTTTGTCCTTATTCGGTCAAATAATTATTTTATCCCTATTTCTACTATCCCGTGTACCATACACAAATGTATTGTACAAGGATAAAATTATAAAAAACATTAAAAAAAATACTAAAAATCTTTACCTTTTAAAAAAAGAAAAAAACCTTAAAAATACATCAACTATATAATATTTGTTAGAAAAATACACAAACTTTTTCGACTCTCAAAATAATACATAAACTATTAATCACTTCTTCTTTAATACTCAAACTTACAATCGCTCTCTCTTTAATACTCAAATATTAAACTTCTTATACTTTACACCAATTATATTCGGTGAGGTGAGGTTGAATCCGAGAGGATACACGCTCGGTGCCAATTGTCGATGTGGGTCAGTTTTTTTTGGTATTAGCTATGAATTTGGATTAGACAACTAGCCAATTAGGTTGAATGATTTCTGATTTGCTGATTCTGTTTGATTAGTCGAAGAAAACGAGGAAAGAAGCTATAATTTGTTTTTTTTTTTTTTTTTGTTGTAAATTATTAATTTTGTTATTCTAATAAAATAAATCGAATTTGGAAAATAAAGAAAGCAAAATCGGGTTTTCAAATTATAATTGGTGTAAAGTACACAAAAATTAATAATTTGAGTATTAAAGAGAGAGTGATTATTTGTTTGAGTATTACAGAAGAAGTGCTTCATAGTTTAGTGATTTTACGGTAAAATACATTTTCATCACTTATTTTTACAGAATATGCACTTTCAACTATTATGATACTTTTTACACTGTTCATTTTCATTAAATCTGAAATTGCTCCGCGTGTACCTGATAATGGTGGATGCAATGTCATAGACCGATGAGAGATTAAAGATCTAAGAAAAATTAATTATTTTCCCCCATCAATTTTGTTTTGTATTTTTCTATATTGTGAAAGACATAAAATAATTTTTTTGGTTAGAATAAATTATAATTCTACTTTTTCATTATTTTAAAACCCATTTTACTATAGTTTACGTGTTAAAGAAGAAATCTTTTAAAAAATATATATAAAAAAAAACAGAAATCTAGTTAGAAATCCATTTGGATGATTAGATGTGGACGATGTAATATGGACATATCGACGTGGATAGTTTTTCATTGACATATCGATGTGGATAAACATTTTACACAATTGTTAATTAAAATTGATACACGAAAACATGTCCACCGTACTGATTATTCATGTTATTGTTCTCGAAATTCGCTCAAACAAGAATGGACAGTTTTTCATGGATAAATAATGAATCAATAGTATCGTGGACATGTAAGCATGACTGTTTTTATGCACATATCGACGTGGATAAACATTTTATACAAATATCCATATAATTAATCCACATAAACCTCTAGAAACAAAATCAATGTTGTTTGGATTGGTGGTATGCAAACGTATGAATTGTGAAACTAGTGCGGTAAGATGGTTTTAATGTTGTTTGGATTTAATGTGCTTTGTAGAAAAAACATTTTTAACCTTAGATATACGAATTTCAGATATAATGATATGCGGTCACTAAGCTGTCCATATAACATCGTCTACAACTCATCATCCAATGGATTTCTTGTTTTCTCATGATTAGACTAATGGTTTTTTTTTTATAGATTTTTTGTTTGACACCTATATAGTAAAATAGATCTTAAAAGAGAAATTGCACTCGATGGCTTAGAAACAACACAAAATTAGGAAACTAACCAACGACTATTTTGAGCACTGTTGAATTTCCATAAATCCAAGAATGCCCCTAGTTAATCTATAACTCTACACAGATTCAGCGAGATGTAGTATAGATATTGTGTCAGAATAAATAGATAGATATAGTCATAATGAATGAAAAAATGTATATGGAGAGAGACAGTCATAATGAATGCAAAAGAAGTATATGGAGAGAGACAGTTTTGTTTGCTCGCCCATATGTCTTTCCTCTTTCTCCATAGTATCTAAACCAAAATCCCCTCACAAATTGTATATTTGAAGGGCGACGAGCCCAAACGGCGGCCAGCAAATCCGATTTGTAAGCGTAACAGTTAGTTTCATTCCTATTGAAGTTCTGTATTTTTCTTCTATTTCAAAAATAATTGGAGATTTTTTTTTGCAAGAACATGGCGATGACAGAGCTATCAGAGATAATTTTCACGGCTGCCGAGGAACCGGCCAGAGAAAGAGTTAATTCATACGACAAAACCAAAACTCTCAACGCTGTCCTCGACGATCTAGATGAAGACGAGAGGGATGTGCTTCACAAATCCCTTTTGGAAAATTGATAGCAAGAGCTGAGACGCCAATGTTACCGTAAAGTTTTGGGCAGTATATCATTTGTATCAGTGTAATTAGCCATGGGAATGGCACATCTGTGAATAACGAAGACATCCTCTACATCGCTGAGAGGAGCAAACTGATGCTACCAAAGGTAAACACAAAAATTCTAATTGTGACTAGTGATTAACGCGTCGATTATCGAACACAAAAAGCGAGTTAAATGACCATTACTTGTTGTTAACGGTCTGTTTATGAAGTTATCGATGTTAACATTTTTGTTAATTGTTTCATATGATGTTACGGATTAGCATAGTTAACTGTTTCATATGATGTTTCAATTGTACCATCTAATTGTTTCACTCTCTCTCTCTCTCTCAGAATTGCCGGAAAAGAACTAGTCACCCGATCGGATAATGCGATTGGGAAAACAAATCAAACGAAGACTACGGTGGTGATGACCAGTGGCGGTGGTGACGATGGACGGTAGTGGTGAACGATGGTGATGATGAGCGGTAACAACACACAGAAATTTAGGAAAAGGACTATGGTGGAGACTCACGCTGGCGATAATCAGTGCCTTTGGTAACCGACGCTGGTGATGAGCGAAAATACACTTCTTTTTTTTAACTCGAGCCCATCGAGTTGCGGTCGTCACTGGTCTCCGATGTGGCAAATACCCGAAACCCAACCAGAAGAAGAAGACGAGTTGATGGGTGGGATAAGTAAATCTATAGTGGACCAAACGGTGACTTATCCGTGTAATATTTCAGTTGCCTTTGATATACTTCCCTTTAACCTCCACCATTGGTTGGATCGATGAGCCAGTGATGCAACGCAAAACATTAACCACTAAATAATGTTTACAGACAATTGTTTTTTTACCGGATAATAATACGTTTACTCAACTAATATAATGTTTAGCGAGTTAAACACAATATGTACCAATAAAATATAACTTGTAAGCAATTAAGTTACCGCACTAAATAAAAAATTACACATTAATCTAAATTGTTACCCATACACAATATAAATCAACAATAAAGTTAAATGTATTATCACAAATTTACACATGGTACTACAATCGTTAACGTGTTACAAAAATATATAACTTGTTTCTATAATGTATGCACCCAATTATAAAACTCTAATAACATATCAGAGCTCCCCCGGTGAAAATGGTGTCTCTGGCTGGTCATTATCAGATCGAAAATCCTCACGGTGATGCCCGTCATCTACTATGTAATTTCGTGCAGATCTATCTTTAATCGAGTCAACACATTTCTCTTTGTGCTAATTATTCCGATATATTTTTTATCAGGATACTATGGTTTATGTTAGTCGGATAATAACATATGTGTATGAATATGTTTGATGATAGAATCTCTAATATTTTAAATATCTGGATAATAGAATATGTACACGGGTAACAAATATCGTGTTATTTTTATTGCTCAATTGTCGAAGAAATCTTTAGCATATCTGAGTATTTAATGCTCGTTTGAGCGGGAACACAAATGTGTGGTCTACATTGACCGTATCTTCATTTGCCAAGATATTATCTCCCCTATTAAACCCTAAGCCACTCTACATCATCATTGCGTCCCCTTTACGCAAAACACCAGCCGACGTGGAGATAATTATTGAGGTTATTTCGGTCATTTCCAATGACCACCAATACAATACCTCATCTTTTCCGTCACAGTTTGGTTACTTACCCAATTTCGAAGTCAATTATGGTTTTCTACCCAGTTGACTCATCTTAAAATATAGAAAAATAAAATTATAATTCATTCTAATCAAAAACAAAAAATGTTTTATGTTTTTCACAATATAGAAAACTAGATTAGGACCCGCATATATGCGGCTTTATAATAAGATATTTTATAACCCGTGAAAAAAAAAAAACTAAAAATGAAAAAAAAAAAATTAAATCACCCGAGAAAATAAATAATATAAAAATATAGAAACAAAGTTTCCGATAAAATAAATATATACTATGAAAGAAGAATTTGGTGGAGCAGATACAATAAATAGCTTTGTAAACGATTATTGGACTTTTGATTTTTGGTATGTAATTGACATATACTACTAAATTATTTTTATAGAGGTGAGAAATTAGAGTTTTTTTTTCTTTTAAGATTAGTAATTCATTGTTTTATTTCCTTAATCTAAATAGAAAAACTAAGATTTTTGTATCTTTTTTTATTAACTTTGTCTTTTAGGATAAATGTAGATTTTGTATTTTTCTTTTTCTGTTTTTAAGTAACTTAAGCTTTTAGGATTATGAATGGATCATTAATTTTTTCAAATTTTTATGTTTTCCTTTTTTATATTTTTCTTTTTATTAAGTAACTTTACCATTTAGGATTATGGATCGATTATTAATCTTTCCAAATTTTTATGTTTTTTTATTAATTGGTTATTAATTAAAAAAAATTTTCATTATAAATTTTTGCTTTTTCCTCTTTTTATTAACCTTAGCTTTTAGGATTAATTTACATTTTCTATTTTTCATTTTTGTTTAGTAATTTTACATTTTAGGATTATGAATCAATTATAAATTTTATAAAAAAAAAAATTTAGAAGTTTTTTTAACACATGTTAGAATCTAATCAATTGACTTGATACGTGTCGCGATCATGCGAGTTATCAACTTTGAAACATTCTGCTTTATATAATAAGATTATAAAACAAAACATGTACGAGTTAGTAATTACTTTTACTCAGATTTTTACTTTTTCACTCGCCCACGACATCGCATCTATCAAAACCATGAGTGAAATGTTGGTTTAGAGGATATAAAAGATTTTTCACTTACACAAAGTGCATCAATAGCTAGAAGTGCATATTTATATTTATGTAATCTCAGTTTGAAAAAGTCCCTTTAGATATAATATTCTCTTGATAGTTTATGTATTATTCTAAGAGTCAGAAAAAAATCGATGTATTTTTCTAGCAAATATTATATAATTTGTGTATTTTTAAGATTTTTTCCCGTCTTCAAAAAATGCTAAAAAAATTGGAATTTAAAAAAAGTGACTGCAAATGCAAACATTCTTTTTTTGAAATTTGAAAAACTGATTGCAGATGCAAAAACCTCCCCAAAAAAATGATGTGACTTTTTGATAACTACGAGAATTATTTTCAACGACATCGAAACCTCAACTAGTCCAATAAAATACTTGGAAACGCAAGTTGTGAGACCAACTTGATAATGATACCATGTGAGACCAACTTGATAAAAATACCAAAAAGGCCTACCAACTTGGTTGCTCTCCGTCGGGGTCCAGTTTAAAAAGCTGATAATGATACCAAAAGGCCTACCAAGTTTTACTGTATACAATAAATAAACATATTGTTTCTCAAACCATCAATTAAGAACCAAAAACGTAACGAGTTTGCGTTTACAAGACCATGTTTGTTAATAGAATCAATTCTTCAAATGGAATCTCAGAAATGTGTTTCCCTCAAAGAGAAAGATAGAAATGGAGAATATAAAGATTTGACTTATAGCTCAAGGAAGCTTTTTACCGGATTGTGCCATTGCTGATTGATGAAACCTTGCATACACCTGCATCTGTAGTGAAAGGCAAATCTTTGTAGCAAGCAACTCGATTCTCATCTGTGTGCAAATCCACCACAAGTGTCTCCCAAATTTTCTTCTTTGGGTTTAACACATCGTCTGGCTCACCTTCAAACCCGGGAAATCTAACTCGCTCTCCAACCTTAGAAGATTCAGGGGGCTCAACTAACTCCACCTGAAAGTTTCCAGGAAAAATAAAATTATCTATAACCGAAATGAAAAGAGAGGAACTATGAACAAGTCAGAGACTCTTCTTGTGCACTTTACCTTGCTACCATCACTACTGGTAGCGGCAAGAACCATTGCTTGTGACATAATATCCCTCATTTTCGCCGGCTTCAAGTTGCAAAGAACACAAACCATACGGTTCTGTCCAGAAAGAACAGTCAGATCGAAAGATAAATTCAACTGTTGAAGGGATGCATACTGATATTGGGTAAAAAACAAATGGAATAAGTTGATTGGGGAGATTGAAACAAACCTGCATTTCCTCGAGAGGTATATATTTGACCAATCCACTAACAACGGTGCGAATTTCTCCCCCAACATCAATTTCTTCCACATACAATGCATCTGCGTTAGGATGTTTCTCAGCCTTCAGAATTTTACCGACTCGAATATCAAGTCTTGCCATAGTAATTTCACGATCAGCAGCCGGTTGAGGTTTGGATGTTCCTGCACCTTTTGATGCTTTTTGCTTTTTAGCATCTGGGATAAAAACAGCAGTAAAGTAAATAATCAAGTTACTGAGCTACAAATTACTACGATGAGATCAAGATCTCTACCAATTAAAAGTATAGAGAGGATGCCTATCAGCATTTTGACAATAAGAATATAGAACCTGAAAGTTTTGTTTTCTCAAGTTGCTCCGCCATATTTGCTGCTTCTGCATCCCTAGCACGTCTATCAGCCTGACTTCCAGCGAACTTTTCTCTGTACTGTTGCACTTCTTCATCTTTCTGTGATCATATCATTTCACAAGATATAACTCAAATGCTACATGGCATTATAACATACAACAAGCCCGGCTTTCTATGGATAAGATCAGAGAGCTACGTACCAATTCCTTGAACAAAGGTTGAGGGGTGCCTATCTTGTGACTGGTAGGCAGAATCTCCCAAGGTCTACTTGCTAGTAATACCTCTCCTCTCTCGTCAGAGAGGGAAAAATGTGGAGGCAAATTAAGCTGTTTAAATACCTACAAAATGCAAGAAACTCCACAAATCACACTTGGCATTCTACTAAAACTAAATAGAATCACTGTTTCCAAAACAATCAATCAAACCAACCTCGCGAGAAAAGGATGGCATGAAAGGTTCTAACAGTTGTGCAAGAAGGTGTACTAGACCAGCAGCAGTTCTTATAACAATATCACAAGAAGGTTTATCTTCCTTGTAAAGTTTCCAAAATGTGTTTCCCTACATCAGAAAAAACAGCATAGTTGGTAAGACTGAACAGCCAATAAAGCTAATATCCATTTTGACAATGCGAATAGAATTACCTGCAAGTATCCGTTCCCTTCATTCGAAATGCTCATAGCAATTTTCAGCCCCTGCTTGAGCTTAACCTGCATCAAATGAACAAGGCCTTTTATTAAGAACATAAACAACCAGGCACTGAAACTAAGATAGCCATACCAGAATGAAGTCCATATAATGTTTCTCACCTTTTCCATGGCATCAACATACTGATCCACGAAGTTTCCAACCTTTTCGGCCAGTGATTTCGTTAGAAGATGAGATTCAGCACCAGGAGCATCAGGAATGACAGATCCATAACCTACACATCAGTTGGTACATAATATAGTAAGGCAGGAGAAACATCAGAGACAGAGATATGGAAGTCTTTGGCCCAGTATAAATAAGAGCATCACTAAGAAGGTAACCAAAATTCAAGCAACTTTTTCCCATCTGAATGTTCTTACTGTTTTATAGGAGAATTTAATATTCTATGCCTATCCAGTAACCTTCAAATAATTTTTGGGGAACGCCAAATAATTCTCTACTTTGAAAGTATGTAATCAGTAGAGTAATTACGAATTGTTCATTTGTCATTTGCTAGTCTATGAACGGATATACATAGGACTTGATCTTAAGATATGTTCTATGATCAGTTAATCATCCCGTGTCCATACTACACAATGAGAGGAATCATAGCAGAGAGATTTATATCAGCTCAACAGCCAGATGCATCTTTATATCATAATCTAGACTACCAATTTTGTTCAAAAAACAAAAAATTAAAACAGTAATCACATAATCACAAGCTAACATTTGACAACAGATTGGTGTCCCACGGTTCACATAGATCTGACTAGCACACCAACTGGCTGGTTTTAATAAAAGAATACAGCACATCGCATATTTTAAATTGGATATGTCAATCAAAAAAGTAATCTACAGCTACCACCCATAAGGAAACCCAATACTTAAATTCGGAAAGAAATAACCAACCTGCAGGCTCAGGTTTTGCTATAAAACTCAGAACTCGATTAACAAAGTTGCCAAGGTTGTTCAGTAACTCGCCAGTCAGTTTTGCTTGCAAATCGTCCCACGTAAATAATGTGTCAGACACCTGGATGGCCAATCCCCAGAAGCAATTAGTGTAGGTGAATCTACACACTTATGCATGCCCATGATTAATGAAGAAAAAAAATGTTTAAATTTTGTAGTAGCAATCAGTTACCTCAGGCCTGTTGATCAGCAAGTAGTATCTCCATACTTCGACAGGGATATTTGTATCTTTTACATCATTACCAAACACTCCAACACCCTTACTCTTGGAGAACTTTCCTGAATACCCATACAAAAAAACATGTCCTCGTTTTCAATGAATGGCAGAAAAGCAAAGCACACAAAATTAATTTAAAATAAGATTCACTCATCCTCCGTGGTGAAACATCAACTGACCGGCTTCGTAATTTAAATATTCAGTCACACTAATTGTCTTCATCAGTGTCCAATTTTCCCGAGTTCCAAGCTGAGTAGATGGAAACATCACCTGCATAACAACAAATTGGCAGTTGAAACAGTCAGATTTACAAAAATAAACCTTTCTCGGAGAAGACCTTGAGGTTAGCTTCAGAAAAGACAAGAACCAAACACGAAAATATAAATCACATCCAATAAAATGGTCAGATATTAAAGACGTGATCACCAGAATACTTAATTTTATATGCATTACCGAATAACAATGATGCCAAAAACATAACCCTGGGACTGGCACAATCTTTTATCCCAAAAACAAAGCAGATACACAACATTTCGTCTGTCTCACCAGCGGACGGGAAATAGAAAATGGATAAGGTGAATGAAAGGCTATTGGAAATATGACAATAGTCAAATCGGGTGTCTAAGATGATGCAAGGAAATCCTTCCGTAAATAGAAATTCCACATAAACGTTTATAACAAGGATGACAGAAAAATAAAAGGGGAAAAATATCAGAAGTATGTGTCTTCCAAGTTATCCAAAACAGAACAAGTCTTGGTCAGTGGAAATTTAGGAACAGGCAGGTGTTTTATTTCGCTTTTGGTATTCTAATTCAGAGAAAAAGATGAAGAAAGAGAAATAACTAAAACCATTGTAACAAGTCATTGGTGGTAAACAAATTTCTGAAATGTTATAGACTATTAGACTCACAGTGTGAAATGGAACATTGTCTTTCCCCATAAACTGATAAAGCTCCACATTCTCAGGATTCTTCCACCACTTCTCCCATTCAGATGTGTAGCATGATGTTATTGAGACGTATCCAATAGGAGCATCAAACCAGACGTAGAAGACCTGTAACCATAATTCGAATTAGTACATGTAATCTAATATGTTTACGAGATTGGCTAGCAGTGATGTTCTTACCTTTTCCTTATATTTCTCATGTGGAACAGGAACTCCCCACTTTAGATCCCTTGTAATGCATCTCTGTTTAAGGCCTTCCTTAAGCCATGCTTTTGTCGTTTGAATAGCATTTTGACTCCACGATCCAGTTACAGATGTCTCGTTTATATACTCTTCCAACTTATCTTCCAGCAATGGAAGCTCAATAAACAGGTGGTCTGTGTCGCGAATTCGGGGTGTGGTTCGACAGACCTATTTGAGAGATAAAACATAAGTATTCACAATAATTATAATAACAGACCATAGTCTTGCACCTCTATAAGAAAGCCAAGTCAGCAAAAACAGTGAATATATCTATCCTGCTGAAATCTGTGAGTCAGGCAAATAAGATAGGAATAAAAACGAAGCATGCACAGGACAAGCAAAGTCCGCTAGCCATTACCAGTAATATATATAATAAACAAGTGCAGCTGCGCCACGTCTTTCAACATAAAAGTTAAAGTGTTTCAACAGAAAATATTTCACAAGCATAGCCCACCTTGCACTTTGGGTCTTTGAGTTCAGTAGGATTCAGGAGCTTTCCACATTTTTCGCATTGGTCTCCACGAGCAGAATCATAATTACATGCTTCATGTGGACAAGAACCCTCAACAAGCCTGTCAGCTAAGAACTTCATGCATGTATCGCAGTAAAGCTGAAGAAACAATGGGCCACAAAGACGTGACAGTTAAAACCCCACTAACTGAGTGGTGTAGATCCTTCTACTTGAGAAGAACATATGGATGCTCTTGCGATAAAATAAGGCTAACTAGCATTTAAGGAAATTCATTCACCTGCTGCATGGTGTTCTCGGAAAGAAAGTTGTTATCAAACAACTTCTTGAAAATTGCTTGGCACACTTCTGTCTGTTCTGGGGTTGAAGTTCGCCCAAACTTGTCAAAACTTATATCAAACCAGTCATAAACTTCTTTATGAATGGCATGGTACCTAAAAGCAAAAAATAACAACAAAAAAACAAAAGAAACAGGGTAGCATCAGAAATGACTCTAAATCATGGATGCTACAGTGCAAAGATCTCTGAAAGGCTCTCTCGAAAACCATTCCTGAAATATGTTAAAACTTGTGTATATTTCTTTCACTTAAGTTGAACAACGATATACAATTAAGATTCAAACTTCTCATCTTGAGACAAATCTCATAAACCTACACATTGCAAATCCAATGAGAAAAAACAACTTCAAGAAACAATTAAATTCCATAAACCATCAGCACGGATAAATTCTATTTACTTTTAGTCAGCAGACGATGACAAATGGAAACACAAACTTACGCAACAACAACAACAAAGACTAAGAAATCAAGATACATTACTTGTCACAGATTTCCTTCGGAGTGCAATTCTCCTCCAGAGCTTTGGTCTCAGTTGCAGTCCCATATTCATCAGTCCCACATATATATATCGCATTATAGCCACGATTACGACAGTATCTAGCATACACATCAGCACTCAGAACACCTGTAAGACAACACACAAAACATTGCATAAACCCAGCAAGAAACCTGAAAACATCCATCATCACAGGCAGAACAAATAAACCAAATTTGAGTCAATGCAAAATATGACTCTCATGATTTCCAAAGCTGAAACTGATTTCTACATCTGAACAAAACAAATTTGGCAGTGGCTTCATCTAGAGTCTAAACCGAAATTCATAAACAAAACACACGCAATCAGAGAAGAAGACGACATAAACGCATACGGATAAAGGTAATACGAACGGAAAGAGAAAGGTAGGATTCAATTACATCCAATGATGTTTCCGAGATGAGGGACGTTGTTGACGTAAGGCAAAGCACTGGTGATTAGTATATTTCTCTTGCCAGGAATCGGCAACTTGGGGGGCTTTTTGCCGTCTTCCATGGCGGAACAACTAGACCACAAGACAATTAGGGTTTTCTCGAAGAATCGGAGACAGAGGAGAAAGATGAATCAGAGAGGCTTCCGGCTACAAAAGAGAAGAAAGCTATTATTATAGGACGCTATTATACCTAGGACCGGACACTAATACCCATTACCCGTCTTCGATCCGTTACCCGACTCGTACCCGTCTTCAAAAAAAACTATTTGTGACCTAAGGATCGAGTAAAGGTATCATAATTCTATTACCCATGGATAAGGATCGGGTATTGAATATCAATTTTTTTTTTCATACCCAACCCGTTACGCAATCCATAAATATCCACTTTAATTGTATTTTATAACATTACCAATAACATTATCTTATTATATAAAGGAAAATGTTTCAAACATAGTAACTCAGATCGCGACATGTGTTAAATTAATCGATTAGATTTTGACATGTGTTTAATAAATTTCTAGTTATATTTTGACATGTGTTTAATAAATTTCTAATTATATTTTAACACATAATATTAACAATAAAAGTAAAATTTATACTCGATTCCTAATCCTAAAGATAAGAAGAAAAAAATAGTAGTTATGTTTATATTAAGGAAATTAAACAAAAACTATAAATAAAAACCAGAATTTAAAAAAAAAACAATATTTCAGATTAGAAATAAAGAATTTAAACAATAGATAACAATCATAAAAAAAAAAAGAATAAAAACCAAAAAGAAAAATTAAAAAAAAAAGGAAAAACCATATTTCAATTTAGAACT
>PKMM01009987.1:0-26023 GCA_002933915.1 Eutrema heterophyllum | reverse complement strand
GATTCAGCTTTATATAATAAGACTAAGTTTTGCATCCACGCTACGCATGGATATTCTTTTTAATATTATTTTGATAAAAATCATATGCGACCAATTATTTTTATTGAGATATTATTTTGCGTATATTGGTGATTGTAATAATATATATATATATAATACTGCAGTTTTAATATCATAAATTATATATAGTTTATGAGGTGTCAATGGTCTTGTTTTGAATATATAAATGTTCCGTTTGAAAAATGTATTATTTGCTCGAACACTTATAAATTAGTATAACAAACCCAACTAAAAGTCTAACAAAGTAATCAAATGTTATTTAATAAACATAGTATTGATACAAAGATAAAATATTATATATCACTTCTTCAAATCAAGAAAATAAGTTTTTTTTCATCATATTCAGTTTCATTCTCATTATATATGTTTTCTATGAAAACAACAAAAAACAATAAAGTCAAAAACTATTCTCATTCCTTAGCTACTTTAACCAATATAAATTTTCAATTTTAGTATGCAAATCAAAAAGCAAACTAATAAGCACAACTTTTATTGTCGTATCTATGAAAAAATAATTTTGAAACCAAGATAATATATGAATATGGAATGAACTTTGAAACAAATTTATAATAACAAAAAATCGACAAAGTAAATATACTTTTTGTAAGTTTTACCTTGAAGAGATAGAAGCTGGAATTTTGTCAGGTGGCATAATTGTTGTGGTAACTTTTCAATAGTTATTCGATGATATCATAAACCTAAGCGATGGGGATTTAATTCTCATACTTAGGGGTCATTGCAAAGAATATTGAAGTAACAAACATTATTTTATATCTGAGAAAATTGGTTTACACATTGTCATTTTTTCTTGTAGTCGTCTTTCTCAATCCATGGGTGAATTCTTTCTCATGTCGTTTTTTATTCTTTTTATATTCCATCAGAGCATAGCTTTGATCAAGAAGACAATTAAGTAGGCAAAATCAATACAACTTACATAAAAATTCAGAAAAATGAATAACAAATAGAAACCTCAAAACAAAGAACTCTTACATTGATCTATGGCGATCTCAAGCCGAATATAAAAATGTAATTTCTTTGATCTTTTCTGCACTATCTATTTCATATGATCGTGTGAAAAGTTTTTATAGACATGTGGTAAAAATTAGATGCTAATGTAGATTATAATTATTGGTTAATTAAAATTATATGTAGAAAGCCTTAGAATCAAGTAACTTCAATTTTTATAAATAACAAATATATTTTTATAGATAATAAACCATTTTTGTAACTGGTAAAATTGTTTATAATTGTTTCATCATAATAAAGAAAGTTATCGATTTCTAAACGTGTGCGTATATACACACATGTAAAGAGATTTTACTATTATATTTATTTTTAGTTATATATATAATTGAGACCACTAGCTCAAATTGAGAAATTTTCCTAATTTAATATCATGTTGGTTCTTTTTTGTTAATGAAAATTTTATACATAATTTCTTATCTTTTATATTTTTTATTAACAATAATATTAAAATTTGGAAACTTTCTTAACTTTGAATATTGATGTGGACCAATATAATTGATTGTTTAAAATTCTTTGTAGACACCTTTAGAAGCATATATCATCAACTTTATTAATAATAGATTAACAATAATACTGAAAGCCCCTTGGCCTACTGGTCAAAGGGTATAAAGGCTTCTACACCATGTATGAGGTTCAATTTCCAGACAATGCAGGTTTTGCAAATTAATGAATGCAAAGCTTATCGGAGGTTCCAAAGTGATGCAGGTATAGCCATTCGTTGTGGTCTCGAGTGTTGCGAGGAGAGCTGTCCATCGTGGTTGTTGTGCCATGTAGAATCGTCCGTCGTGGATTCGTGTGTTGCGGGATGATCTGCGTTGTGGAATCGTTGTTCGTAAAGAGCTCTTCATCATAATCGCAAGGGTTGCAAGTAGTACGATAGAGTAAATCATCATTTGTAATAGGATTAGATCAATAATTTTTTGTAGCGATGTAACAGCGTTAAAAAAAATAAAAATAAAAATATATTAACAATGATTAGAATTTGGAAATTTTCTTAATTTTAAATGTTGATGTGTACCAATATAATTGATTGTTTAAAATTTTATGTGGACACCCTTAAAAACATATAACATTAACTTTTATTAGTAACTAGATTAGGATCGGTACGCATAATCACGAAAATTTAGGCAAAGACCCACAAGTGCCATAGTAATTGCTTTGCTTGCACGCTACCAAGATTGTCAACTTATAATAGAAAAACATATATTCATGGAAATTAATACAAAGGTTCATAAATGTTTTTTGCTTACAATTTACACATATAAATTGTCCTTATAATTGAAAATAAAGAAAGATAGTTTAGTGGACTTAAAAGAAAGAATGTGTTGGAGTATTTTTAGTAGAGGAATACCCTAAAATAGCACAAATATTATTTTTTTATTCCAAATCTAGCACACTGAATTTAAAATTCCGAAAATAGCACAAATAATTATGTGAAAATACATATTTACCTAAAGTAAATTCAAAATAAAACTAAAACATTATGTTTGAGTTCACTATTTCATATTTAGGGTTTAGTTTTTCCCCATTATAAAAGAGTTTTGGGTCATTTTAACATTAAATTTGTATTATTATTGTTAATTTTATAGAGTAGTGCTAAGTTTGAAACAAAAGTTTTAAAATGTGCTATTTTGTAAAATTTGTTAATGATTCGACAACAAATGCTCATTTTTAGTAACGTAAAATTTGTCAAATTTTTACTAAAATACTCCTTAGTTAAACGATAAAGTAATATTTATTATATTATCAAATTTACAGTGAGATTTTTGAAGACTACGAATTAAGAAAATCTGATCTAAATACGATAAATGTTTTGGATGCAAACAATTCCGTAATCTCGGTTTCGTTAGGGTTTAACCTTTAACGAGATTCTTCAATCAGTGATATAAAAACATTTTGTTATTTTTTAGGACATGCATATATGCGGGTTTATAATTTAATATTTTATAACCCGTGTAAAAAAACTAAAAAAAAAAAAAAAAATCACCAATGAAAATAAATAATATCAAAATTTAGAAACGAAGTTTCCGATGAAATAAATATATATATTGAAGGAAGAATTTGGTGGAGAGTATGCAGTAGATAGTTTTGGAAACGATTATTGGACTTTTGATTTTTTGATATGTAATTTACATACTACCAAATCTTATTATATATATAGATGTGAGAAATTAGAATTTTTTCTTTTTAGTATTAATAATCCATTATTTAATTTCTTTAATCTAAATGGAAAAATTAAGGATTTTTTTCCCTTTTTAATTAATTTTGTCTTTCATGATAAATTTAAATTTTGTATTTTTCTTTTTTGTTTAACAACTTTATCGTTTATGATCATGAAGCGGTTATTAAGTTATATCTGAATTTTCCTTTTTTATTAATCGGTTATTAATCAATTTTAATTTTTTCTCTATCTCCGCTGATCTTCTGTCAGCATCACCACCTCATTCACCCCAGCCAAATCAATTCTCTAGAACATCCACATGTCCTCGTCGTTTGGATTACTTGCACGCCAAAGCAACTGGAGATATTATCGCACACCTTTCTCCTAAGATACTAGCAGTTTTCTTGGTCAACATATCAATTGGTAGCCCACCGATCATGCAAATTCTCCACATGGACAAGGGCAGTGATCTTCTATGGTTGCAATGCCATTCTTGCATCAACTGTTATCCACAAAGCCTTCCCATTTTCGACCCTTCAAAATCTTATACTCACTGCAAAGAATCTCCTCTGAAGACTCCATACCTAGATTAACCTTTGATGCCAAAATCAGATCTTGCGGGTACTCCACGCAATACTTGGACGGTACATGGAGTAGAGGTACACTAGCTAAAGAAACACTAACGTTTAATACTATCTGTGGTGAGTCTTCTTCAGCCTCTTTACATAACGTGGTTTTTGGTTGTGGCCATGATAACTACGGTAAACCATCACAAGGAATCGGTGTCCTTGGATTAGGATATGGAAAATTCTCATTGGCTCACTGTTTCGGTTCAAAATTCTCATATTGTTTAGGGAGGTTTGACGATCCTTCGTACCTTCACAACGTCTTAGTCAGAGGAATTTAAAAGCTTAGACTTTGGACCGAAAGAAACTGTGCACTGATTTTGAACTTAAAAAAAATTGATACGAATGTGTTATATAGTTAACTTATAATTTAATTATACGAACAACAAAAAAACTAAAGAAATTCGTCGATTATTATTATTCGGTTTAATATAATTGTTAGTTATATATATATACTTACTAGATTCCATGAAGTTTACAATCTAAAATTTGAGGTTGAAGCCATGAAGGATGTGATTCATGACTTGAAAGAAGATGTAATGGGGATGAGATGAGAAGAGGAGTCCGATTTCGAGGGATTTGGGAAGAACAATTGGGGGTTTTGAGTGGTTTAGAAACAACGTCGTTTCTGTTTAACGTCAACATCGAGAGTTTGTGTTGACTATATTGGTATCTAATTTGGTTAGGTCAACACAAGTTTATGTGTTTTTTTTTGCTTACTAAAAAGTGTGTTTTTTTGGCGAAAACGCGTAAGTTCAGTATTTAAATGATTGTTTTCCCATTTTGCTACCAATAAAGTTTAACATTTAACCATCATCTTTTACCGCATTCTCTTCTCCATTAATTATGTTTTTACCTTTCTTTTTTTTTATAACTGCCTTCTTTACAACCGCTCAAAAATTTCTTATCCGCCTTCTTTACAATCACTTTAAAATTTCTTACCCGCCTTATTGAACCGTTGTCACCAATCAGACTCACTATTTATGCATTATGTGGCTGAGACAAAGAGCGTTTGCGATTGGTTTGCATCTAATATCATGGAGAAACTGGAATATGGAAATTGAAAGCAGAAGATTTAGGTTGAATAATTATTTTTGATAACTATATATATATGTCGAATTATTCCTCTCATCAGTATGTATATAGCCACATCTTCCAATATAAAAATGTAATATATTTACAAAGTTTGTTTTCCTCCTAAACAACTTGATACTTGTGTGGGCTCAATGAATCTGAGAAGTAACAGTGAAGAAGAAAGCTTCATCGCATGGTAGACTCAAACCACCAGTTGGATGATCAAAACCAAACTCTTCTTCTGCTTTCCTCAACAAAGCTTGGAAAGATGGTTTGTTCAAGTAATAAACCGGAACAAGGAATCTCTTCTTCTTCAGATTTTCTCCAACGTACACAGCCAAGAATCCTTTCGGCGTCGATGATTCAGTAGTCAAAGACCGGCGAATGATTTGCTTGGTGGCAAAAAAACTCCTCAAGAATGCCATTTCTAGCTAGTATTAGAAACACACAAACAAAAAACAGCTTCGAATTAATGGCTCAAGTTAAGATATCTTGATCTTGTTTGATGAGGGAAGGTTTGAGTTTGGTTCGTTAGCCAAAGGGAAATATAGGTCTATATATATATATTGGTGAAGTTAGCAAGGTTTTAATAATAAATCTCTACAAAGTTATGTATATCGTGAGTAGTGTGTGTGACCTACAAAGACATGGTTTTGGCCAACAGATTAGTTAAAGCATTTGGATTTTAGGAAGCTGTAGTTTAAGTGATGTTGGGGTGTTGAGAAGAAGTGTGTGCCCTACATGGCTACGTGCATGTGGCCAATGGCTACATTGGTTTTGTCTTCAGCTGTTAATGCCAAGACTGATATGTTTTTGACTTATTGGATGAATGTACACATTGAACTAAAAACATTAGTATCGAATAATAGAATTTGTTGTAACGCGGCAATATTGCATGTTTATAACACCACTTAATTTTATCTTTGTGATATTCATATATATATTTTTTGTCAACAACATGCAATATATTATATATGCAGGTTTAATCGGGATATTAACACATCCACGTACGACACTAGTACAAACTTCGAAGTTATATGTCATGGTCTTGTGAGGACTTTTCAATATTGCTTTTTTTAACTTAATTGTTTCAAGTAACTAACATGTGAACGGTGAACTTATTGACGTGAATATAGCAAATTTGAACACTATTCAGAAGCATTTTCTGTTCCATGCAAATACGAAGTACCCATCAAAACGCATTACGTAACATGTAATATTGTCGTTCTTCCTACAATACCCAGCTAAAAACAATCGTAATATACAGACCAAACTACTAAAATAAAGAGTTAAGTAACTTTTTTGTTAAAGTATAGAATTAATTACTTTAATACCCAATATATTTGATTATAACATTCAAATACTCATAAGTCCGATTCAAAATATCTTAGAATCCAAAAAAAAATCCCAAAATATCTACCCAAGAGACGACAAACATGATAGATTTTTTTTTTTTGTTTCACGAATCAGGTCGGGCCAAAGTACGTACGGGTGTTTTTTATAGGCACACGTCTCATCTCGAGACCCTTTTTGCTTTGAGTTGTGGAGACGTCAAAGAAGATTAAAAGCGGTTCTTAGGCGTTTAATCTGTATTAATGATAACCCCAAAAGAGTGAAAGAAAAAGATCACATGGGAGAAAAAAAAGGTGGAAGAAGAGTCGTGGAAGTTTGTTTAGTTAGGGAAAGTCAATTTTTAGTTCACATAAATAATTAATATAAATCGACCCAATTCTCATGTCCCATCTTCAATTGTCTGCTTCTTGTATCACATCTACACTTACGGAAGATGATCACCAGAACAAAAAAAGATGCCTTTATTAGGTTTCTTGTCCGGTCTATTGTTTGGAAAATGGCATAAATAAAACTTCTTCATAAAACAATACCATGTGCCATTTTATCTACAACTCACTAAACTAACCTCTTAATTTTTTTTTCCAGGGCATACACATTTTGAAGCTATGGTTATTTGGGTTTTACCTTTTTTTTTGGTTAGTTGTTCTTCTCATCAAATCTCTTTTGAGATTCCTAACGATTACGTTGCAATATACATCGATGAAAGCTCTAGAGAAATGGTTGCGGATATCGTTCTTGTTTCAAGATCTGCCAAAGAAACCCTTCGGAACCCGATTTTGACTCAACCACCGTATAACGATATAACTTTTTCTCTCTCCTAGGTCGCGGAAACAGGCGACAAAGTGAGCTCCTTTTCTTTCGTTCGCTGGCGTCAATCACGGCGCCGGCGCCGGAACCTTCTTCCGGTTTCGTTCTCAGACCCTCCCCTCCTCATGGGGAAAATAAAACCCCCCAAAAAAGCTCCCGAAAAACTCTCACCCACAAAATCAATCGATCCCCTCTCTTCATCTGAGAACTCGCCTNTTTTTTTTTGGTTAGTTGTTCTTCTCATCAAATCTCTTTTGAGATTCCTAACGATTACGTTGCAATATACATCGATGAAAGCTCTAGAGAAATGGTTGCGGATATCGTTCTTGTTTCAAGATCTGCCAAAAAAACCCTTCGGAACCGGATTTTGACTCAACCACCGTATAACGATATAACTTTTTCTCTCTCCTAGGTCGCGGAAACAGGCGACAAAGTGAGCTCCTTTTCTTTCGTTCGCTGGCGTCAATCACGGCGCCGGAACCTTCTTCCGGTTTCGTTCTCAGACCCTCCCCTCCTCACGGGGAAAATAAAACCCCCCAAAAAAGCTCCCGAAAAACTCTCACCCACAAAATCAATCGATCCCCTCTCTTCATCTGAGAACTCGCCTCCGTCGTCAAAACCACTTTCCGATGGCGGGGAACAAATCTCAGCCCCTTCCTCACCCAAGCACTCACCGCCTTCAGGCCTAATTACCCATGTCTCGGAAATTGCTACAGACTCGGTAAACTCGGCTCAAGACGATTCGATGGCCCATATTTCAGCAAAGGCATCAGACAAAATTGTTGATTCTGTGAAAGTTGTTTCCACAACCGGTCCAGATGAGACACATTCGACAAAAGAACCTCCAATTGCTCCAACAATTCCTGCTCTACCTGCTCCTACCGTGACAGCCGCGATTGTGGTCAGCCCGGTTTCCGATGAGAAAAAACAAGCTCCAACGACTGATCCGTGGACATGCATGTTCAAGGGATCCTCGAGGAAGCTAGAAAAGAAAGGAACCGCCTTCACCCTTCCATCGGGAGAGGCTTGTGTAAGGATTCCTAACTCAGTAATTGAGAAGAATAAAAAATCCTGGGAATGCTTCATCCTAGGACAATTATACTCTGATCCACCTTCGAAAGGGACGATTCACAACATCGTTAACGGTATTTGGAGCAAGCAGTACAGAGATATTACTGTTTCGAAGATGGAAGGCCACGCTTTCTTGTTTAGGATCCCAAGCGCCTACACTAGGAACAGGGTCTTAAACAAGAAATTATGGCAAATCGAGGGTTAAAAAATGTTCGTGGCAAATTGGGAGCCGGGAGTTGTGCATGTTAAGCCAGAGCTAACATCAGCCCCCATCTGGCTTGAGCTACGAAATGTGCTCTTTCAATTCTTCAATGACGAAGGTTTGGAACGTATTGCAAACTTGATTGGTCACCCGAAGTGTCTCCATCCGTCGACAGCAAACAAGACAAATCTGGAAGTTGCTAAAGTCTTCACTCTGATCGATCCGCGTAAACATTTGCCGAAAGCCGTTAACGTTCAGTTCGATTCGGGTGACATCAGCAGAGTGTTGGTCTCTAGTTCTTGGATGCCTCCTATATGCGAGCACTGTAAACAGGTTGGTCACACCATGAAACACTGCAAGCTGGCTCCCATTACGTGTAACAGATGCAAATCGAAAACACATGTAATAGATAGTTGCTCCATGCCGTTATCTAATGGGCAAAAGAGTAATCATTCTAGACGAAGCAAAGCAATGGAGCGGAATGAGGCTGCAAAGAGTCAGGAGGAATTTCTTGGCAACAACCAAAGTGGTTACTTTTGGGGATTCTGCGCTGGGAAAATCAAAAGAAACTAGCAAGGGAGAATCAAGTGGAGTGACTTTGGGTCCTGAACAGAAGGATAACTCCCAGGATACAACCAATGGGTATAAGAGTAAGTCTTCTGATGTTGAGGCAGATTCTTCTGATATAGACTCATCTGATTCGCAGAATGACTCTAGTGAGAAATCTGACCATCAAGAGTTTCAGGAAGTAGTATCTAAAAAGAATAAAAAGAAAAAGAAGGGTGTTAGGGGCAAGAGCTCAAAATCTACATAATTTTTATGTGTAGTAAAGAATTTTTTTGCTGGAATGTCCGGGGCTTCAATATAGCTAGTCACCGATGCAGTTTTAAGAATTGGTTTAGGGTTAATAAACCCATTTTTGGCGGCATTATTGAGACGCATGTTAAGCAGCCTAAAAGCAAGCGGTTCCTCAATGAGCTACTTCCTGGCTGGTCTCTAGAGGAAAATTATGATTTTTCTGTTTTGGGTAAGATTTGAGTTATATGGCACCCAAGTGTTAAAGTTATTGTCATTGCAAAATCTCTGCAGATGATAACGTGTGAAGTGATGTTACTGGATGCTCACCAATGGATTGTGTATGCTTCTAACGACGAGGATGAAAGAAATGATCTTTGGGAGGAAATAAAGGAGATCTCCTCAAGCCAGCTGATTAGTGACAGAGCGTGGATGGTTCTAGGTGATTTTAATCAAGTGCTCAACCCAAATGAGCACTCAAGGGCTGCGAGTCATAATGTGGATAGCAAGACTAGAGTTTTTAGAGACTGCTTACGGTTTGCATAATTAGAAGATCTGAACTATCGTGGCAACACTTCTACCTGGTGGAATAAATGCAAAGTCAGACCAGTGGCAAAAAAATTATACCGGGTTTTGGTAAATGGTGCTTGGTCTGTATTATTCACTTCATCTTATGCTACTTTTGGAGAGCCAGATTTTTCAGATCATGCCTCTTGCGAGGTGAATCTGAGCTTAACATCACAGAGGCAGAAAAAAGACCTTTTAAGTTCTATAATTTCCTACTCCAAAATCAAGAGTTTCTTCCTTTTGTCTGCATTCATTGGTTCTCCTGTAACGTAGTGGGATCTGCAATGTTCAGGTTATCCAAGAAGCTCAAAATGCTTAAAAATGTTATAAGAGGATTCATCAAGGAAAATTATTCAGATCTGGAAAAAAGAGTTGTCGAGGCACATGACGTTCTGCTGAACCTTCAAAATCAAACTTTGGCTGACCCATCTCAAGCTCATGCGCCTTTGGAACTTGAAGCTCAGAGGAAATGGCAGATCCTGGTTAGAGCAGAGGAGACTTTTTCTGCCAAAGATCAAGAGTTTCCTGGCTAAAAGATGGTGATATGAACACGGCATACTATCATAGAATGACCGCAGCCAGAAAGTCCATCAACCACATTCACTTTCTTATTGCTCCTGATGGGTCCCGAATTGAATCACAGAAGGGTATTTCAGATCACTGTGTCGACTAGTTCTCAAACCTTTTGGGTAGTGAGCTAGGACCGCATATGCTAATTCAGAAGGATATGGATCTCCTACTTCCTTTCAGATGTTCTGAACTGCAAAAAGAATCCTTGGAGAAGCGGTTTACTAAAGAAGAGATTAGATCAGCTTTTTTTTCCCTCCCAAGAAACAAATCATGTGGACCAGATGGTTATAAATCCGAGTTTTTCATTGGTTGTTGGAGTATTATAGGGGCTGAGGTAACAGAGGCTGTCGAAGAATTCTTTTCCTCAGGAAAATTGCTGAAGCAATGGAATGCTACAACACTTGTGCTTATTCCCAAGGTCAGTAATGCCTCTTCCACAACTGATTTCAGGCCCATTTCCTGCCTTAATACAGTCGACAAAGTGATCTCGAAGTTATTAGCAAGCAGGTTACAACATATTTTAGCCCATGTCATCTCTCCTTCTCAATCTGCGTTTATGCCGGGAAGGCTGTTGGCCGAAGATGTGTTGCTAGCCACTGAGATTGTTCATGGCTACAATTGGAGGAATATAGAGCCACGGGCCATGCTAAAGGTTGACATCTGAAAGGCGTTTGACTCGGTTAGATGGGACTTCATAATCTCCACCTTACGAGCTTTGGGGATCCCTGAAACTTTTGTGTCTTGGATTTACCAGTGCATCTCCACTCCAACCTTCTCAGTTCTGGTAAATGGAAGCACCGGAGGCTTCTTCAAAAGCACTAAAGGACTGAGACAGGGCGATCCTTTATCTCCTTATCTTTTTGTCTTGGCTATGAAGGTTTTCTCTAGACTTCTACATTCAAGATTCGAGGCAGGTTATATCCACTATCACCCTAAGACTTGTGAGTTGAATATATCCCATTTGATGTTCGCAGATGACGTGATGATCTTCTTTGATGGAGGATCATCATCTTTGCATGGAATTAGTGAGGCTCTTGATGATTATGCGTCGTGGTCAGGTCTTCATATGAACAGAGACAAAACTCATCTATACCACGCAGGACTGAACCAAACTGAAACTAATGCTATAGCAAGCTATGGTTTCACTGTTGGTTCCCTCCCCATAAGATACTTGGGTCTACCGCTCATGCACAACAAGTTGAGAATTGCTGAATATGATCCTCTTTTGGAGAAAATTACTAATCGATTCAGATCATGGGCAGTAAAAACGTTGTCGTTTGCGGGAAGAGCACAATTAATTTCATCAGTAATTTCAGGAACTGTGAACTTCTGGATTTCGACATTCATTCTTCCCCAAGGATACATTAAGAGGATAGAGTCTTTATGCTCTAGATTTATATGGTCCGGGAACATTGAAAGTGGAAGAGGAGCAAAGGTGGCTTGGGCAACTGTTTGCTTGCCTAAGAATGAAGGTGGATTGGGCCTGAGGAGATTCTCCTCTTGGAACAAGACTCTATGTTTGCGGTTTATATGGCTTATATTCTCCGAAAGCTGCTCTCTTTGGGCACAATGGCATAAACATCATCATCTGCGAAATAGAAGTCTATGGGCAGTAGAGGCAGTTTCAAATGACTCTTGGACTTCGGATTCGATCCTAGAGCTCAGACCCCTAGCCGAAAAATTCTTGAGAAGCATAGTGGGAAATGGTACAAAGACCAGCTTTTGGTACGATCTTTGGATGCCATTGGGTCCATTGATTAAGTTCATTGGAGAAGAAGGGCCGAGAAGCTTGAGACTCCCCATCAACGCCACGGTAGCTGAAGCTTGCTCAAGTGAGGGATGGAGGCTTCCTTCCCCAAGATCAGATACTCAGCTCATTCTCCATACCCATCTAACCACTATGCATTTACCAGCTTTATCCCTTGAGGAGGACTATTTTTGTTGGGTTGTGAAATGTGAATTGCAGAGAATTCTCCTCCTCCAAGACGTGGGAAGTGGCTAGGCCGAGAGAAGAGACAAATGAGTGGTCAAAGTTAGTGTGGTTCAAGGGCTGCATTCCAAAGCACGCTATCAATATGTGGATCTCCAACCTGTATAGGCTTCCTACGAGAATGAGACTAGCTTCATGGGGAATGAATATACCTACGTTTTGTTGCTTATGTGCTAGATGGGAAGAAACAAGAGACCACGTGCTGATCACATGTGAGTTCAGTTCGGAGGTTTGGCGGCTCGTCCTCTCTAGGCTGAGCCCTTCTCAACACATGCTTAGATCTTGGTCTGAGCTTCTGTCATGGACCAGATCCGGAACACCTCAGGCTCCCTCGCTCCTCCGTAAGATCGTTACCCAGGCTACGGTGTTCCACATATGGAAGCAGAGGAACAATGCTCTCCACAACATGCAGTCAATCCCTTCGCACATAATCTTCAAAGGAATCGACCGCGAGATCCGTAACACAATCACTGCAAGACGATGGAAACGGCATTTCTACAACTTCATGTCGCTTTGGCTTAGATAAGATTAAGTTAATTGTCCAGCTAGTATTGCTTTCCTTGTTTTTTTTTTTTTTTTGCCAAGGAAGCAGAATAATAGTTTAGCAATTTGTATCACCTAACATTTCATTTTAATGATATTAACGTTCTTAGCAAAAAAAAAAAACCACCATATAANTACTAAAAAAATGAAAAAAATATTAAAATTATCGTAAAAGGCAAAATTAATATAAAAGAAAGGAAAAAAATCCTAAGTGTTTCCATTTATATTAAGGAAACAATTAATTACTAATCTTAAAAAGAAAAACATTATAATTTCTCACCTCTATATAAACCACAGTTTGATAATATGTCAATTACATACTAAGAAATCAAAAATCCAATAATCGTATCCAAATCTATTTACTGCATATGTTTCACCATTTTTTTTCTTCAAAGTATATATTTGTTTCATCAGAAACTTCATTTATAAATTTATGTATTATATATTTTCACGAGTGATCTAATTTTGTTTTCCATTTTTTTCACATACTATAAAATATTAAATTACAAATCCACATATACGCAGATACTTATATAGTATTATATAATACGAAACCTGGTAATATTGTTTTTCTTGAATTGGTTTGATGATGTAGCACTATGGATAAAGAAGGCTTCTTTTCCTTATATGACTTGATAAATCGAAACACTAGTACACGGTCTCAGAGACTGATTCAATCGATGTACCGAATCACACTTCTTAATATGTTTTTAATTGCTAATTTGTAGAAATTTTGTGAATTTGTAAATAAAGAAACAGTTGACACGGTCTGGCTAGGGTCAAGTGTTAAAAAGATATCCTCAATGTCTCTGGATCCAAAAAGTCTTCTTATTGTTAGCATCTTATAAATTAGCAAGATGCTTTGTCTCATGAGTGTAACAACTCCTTAGTTCTTTTGTTGAACACTTGAAGTAAAAACATAAAACAAAAGAACTCTTTAGTTTACTTCATCAGATTCGATTAATTAATACGATTCTGATTGACCGGTAAGACCACGGAAAAAATGTAAGTTTTTTTCTTTCTTTGGGTATCTTCGTTTGCCTGATACCAGCGGCCTACAGCAAAACACCAACGATTTGCGACCAGACACTACAGTTATTGTTTGGTTTATAGCTGCGCGGTCATAAAATCAGTAACAAGATCAGCCAATAAATAACCCACAAATTACTTACATCAATAGCCATATTTTTTTGTTTATTTATGATCCTTGCTCAAAATCTTGTGAAACAATCCTAAAAACAACCTGCAAAAGACAAAAGAAACAACTCAATTGCATTAATAAAAAACAAATAAAAACACAACACAACTGAAACTAGGAACTTTGAATCATTGATCGGTTTAAGACAATAACCATAAGAAAGTATCACTGAACTTTCCAAGCACTAAGTGAGAAACTAACAAAAAAACAATGGCTAAACTATTCATCAATTCATCCAATGTAGATAGAACAATGACTGATTTATTAATTCATTTTTTTCTCTTACTAATAAAACACATTTGTTAATGACAATTAATTAATTTGCTTAGGTGTCATCACCTCATTAATTAAATACTAATTATTTTTTTTTTTTGGTTTTTGCCTTTGCTATTCTTGCTTCCAAACAACATTATTGATTTAACTAATTTTTTATGTCATCGGTAAATGAAATTTTAAAATGAATTTCATTATTTCTAAATAAACAATGGAGGGAACTAATTTTTTTAAATCTGGGAATGTACTATATATTATCAATTTTTTGTATTGTATTGAAATTAAAAATAACGATTTAAAAATTTTATATATTAAATTATATAAGCATTTCTTTGTGAACTTATAAACATAAACGAAATTAATATATACTTCTTCGCACATAAATTTTGTTGTGAAATTGTTTTAATAATTTTTACCAATTTCCACTCAAATCAATTCAATAACCTCCGACCAAGTAGGCTCAGGGTCACCGAATCTCTAATTGGTCCAACTGTTAGCCAAGGACGCTGATAAGATATTATTACCTGCACTCAAGTTCTTTATGAATGCTTTCGCATTGCGAAATAATCAAATCAATTAATAAAATATATTTACAAAAAAATTGTTCCTAAAAAAAAAAAAAAAGATAATAATTCCAAAAAAAAATCATGGGCTGGCCTGGACTGTTTAGGTGTTTTTGTTTCTTTTAATTATCTTACCCGTGGCTACTTTTTAGCCCTCACTGCCTCTGAAGTGATCTCTTGTTCTTCCAATAAGAGCTATGGAGACGTAGATTAATCGCCAGGATATCCAGGCCCGATCTGAGACCCGCTGCAGTCCTATAGCAGGCTAGATCTCAGAACTTGCGATATCCTACGGTTCCAACGGTTCTTCTCCGAGGCACCCTTGATCCAACTCACGCCGCCTTGTCGGTCCAACGCCACAGCAACCACGCCGAAGGAAACAAACCAGATAATTGAGAAGGGAGGACCAGTTTTTTTTTTTTAATTATTTGTTTTTTAATTACCTTCTCGGGGTTATTGGGCTTATTGGACTTAACAGAGCTATAGATGCAAAGTTCTTCTCGTGGTTTTTTTAAAAAATTATTTGTCTTGTCATTCAATAAACCCAGAATTAGGGTTTTTCGTTTGATAAACCTAGCTCATCTACCTATATAAATACTGTTTTGTTCTGCTTGTTTTTTTCGAAAACCTTTCTGTTTCTGCTCATTCAGGTATTTTTCTGTTCTCATTTTTCGATATGATATTAGATCTGAGTACTTGAAATCACCTTTCTCTTTTGAATGTTGTTTGTGCGCGAAATCCTTCTGTTTCTGCTCTTAGATCTGTTTAGATTTTCATTTTCGCTTTGAATCTGCTAATATATCCGAGTACTCGAAATCACCTCTCTCTTTTGATTGTTGTTGTGCTGCTTCGCGAAATCATCTTCAGTTTCTGCTCTTAGATCTGTTTAGATTTACTTTTGGTTTAGATCTTGTTTTCGATATGATTTTAAGTTTATTGGATCTGAGTACTCGAAATCACTCTCTGTTTTTCTTTTGAATGTTGTTGTACTTTTCGCCAAATCCTCTGTAGGCTATTTATATGTATCTGCTCTTATATGTAGGCGATTTTTGTACACTCGAAATCCCCTCTAATTGATGTTTGAATCATTTTATTTCTTTTCCAATAGGTAACAAATATAGATAATTTACCATATACACTTAAAGAGTCGATTGAGATATATCAAACACAGATTTGGTCTGTTCGACGTGTTGTTCGGGAAAGATGTGGACTCTGCCGTTACATGATATTTGAGCTTGTAAATATTTTTTGTTTTGTATTGATTTTCATTGATTTACAATTTGATTTTTATTTACTGTTTTTTTTAATTTTCTTTAATTGAAAGAAAACAATAAATAAAAATCACATTATAAATCAGTGAAGATCAATACGAAACAAAAAACACTTACAAGCCTAAACATCATGCAACGGCGGAGTCTATGCCCCTGTTCTTTCCCGAACAGCACGTCGAGCAGGCCAGATCTGTGTTTGATATATCTCAATCGATTCTTTAAGTGTATTTGGCAGATTATCCATATTTGTTACCTATTGGAAAAGAAATACGAATACGGCAATCAAGCTTGTTGCTGCGGATGAGGCTGTCAAGCTTGTTGCTGGAGATGAGATGGTTGTTGCTGGGGATGAGGTGGTCGAGGTTGTTGCTGGGGATGAGGCGGTCAAGGTTGTTGTTGCGGATAAAGCTAAAGTCCCCAAATTCTTATCTCCTTATTAATTTTCCCAAAATTCTGGATTGAAAAACTTCTGTTTCAATTTGTCTGATTTGAGCTTGAGTTTACACACTATAGTCTATTGTTTTTCCATTTTAGTTTGTGTAAAAATTACTTGGGTTTTAATGCTTAAATAGTATACAATTTGAGCTTAAACTTGATGGAATACATTAAGGATATGTAGAGCTTGAATCGTGATCAGGTTCAAATCTCAATTACTTACTTTATCGCTGAGTTCAAATCAAAAGAATGTACGTCTAAAGTTTTTTTTTTTGCCAAACGGATTTTTACTACTTATTAATTTTAAAGTCTTGCAAGACTTTTTTTTTTGTCATGATATCTAAAAGTTACGTAAGATTAGCTTTTACACACAAAAAAGTAAATACATTTAATTTTTTTTTTGAATCTTCTTTTTCCAAAATCATTCAAAAGACTATATAGATTTAAATATAGGTAATTACTAACTAAATTTAATTGATTAATTATTTTTTTTTTCAATTTTCTTTTGAGATCTATTTCTTTAATTTTTTTTTTCATTTTTTTTTGTATAACATTTTTTGAAAAATATCATAAATGATAAAAGTCTTGAATGCTTCTCTATTGAACAAAACTTTTTTAATACTTACTATTATTAATTCCTAATTATTGTTGTAGACCATAGTTTGTTGTACAATGAAGAAAGATTCAAAGTAAAAAATCTTTGAAATATTCAAATACTATTATTAGAAGATCACTAGAAACGTTATAAATAGAATGACAAAGTGAGTTTTCTTTTACACTTGCAAATCCAACAGGTATCATACTATAATTTACATTTGTTATTTCTTATACCAATATAAATATTTTTTAATAATTTAAATCCGGCTCAAACTATATTATTTACAAAAAAAAAATTATTTGCAATTTTTAAAGTAACAGTCAATTTCTTTTTAAGTTACAGCTACAGCTTTAACAGCTAAAAGTTTTTAAAACCAAAAATCTACAGTCAAAACCAAAAGTAACAGCTCTTACCGAGCAAGCCCGTAAACTTAATTCTGTCAAGCAAAAGATTCATGTCAGCTTGAAAGACTTACAATAAAGAAGTACAGCAAGTCAGATTAAAAGCATCATCGATGGAACGTGAGCAAGGACTTGAACTGAAAGAGAAGGAGCTTGATGCTCGGAAGGAAAAGATTGAGCTGAAAGAGAAGGAGCTTGATGCTCAGGAGGTAAACATTGATAAAAAAGATCAGCAACTGAAATCTACAAAACAGAAATTGGCTATTTGTGTTGTGGATTATGAGCTGAAAGCAAATAAACTGTCCAACATTTTTCAACAAAGCAACACTGATCATGACTTGGTACGAGATACAGCTTTACCTTGATGTCTCACTTTCTCTGAAAGCATTTTCGGACCCGGCAAAGCTTGTGTTAGACACAATTCAAGGGTTTTACTCCGCTCATCAAAGGATGGCAGTAACAAATCTTGATCCAAATAATGCTATAAGGAGTAGCATCTATTTGCTCGAATGCTTAATGGATATGTCACTAAAACCCATGACTGAAGTACAAGGAGAAGCTATCACATTTGTCACTGAATGGAAGAACACAACTCTAGTTGAGGCAGAGAATCCTGTGGAGGTGTTGGGCTTTCTGCATTTTCTTGCTGCAAATACGCTCCGAGTCTATGCGAGGCTCTTGGAGTATCAGCTCTAGCACCTGGTATGTTTTCTCAATAACAAGATTCACTTTTTCTCTCTTGTCTCTTTCTCTTCACGTAAAGTATCTGAAAATTAATTGTGCCATTTAATTATTCTTTAAACCTGATCCCATATAGACTAGAGATCTGATTCTGTTACAAGCAAAATAATATAAAAACTTTAGACCTTTAAGAAATAACTGTCAAGATCTATTATAGTCTTGTGATGCTTATTGAATTTTTTTGCCCAGTCAACAATTTACTATCATTGGATGACAAGCCTGAACAACAGCTCCCTGAAGTACCAATCAGCAATAGTAGTGATTCTCGCTCCCGGATGTCCAAAAAATCATAACATCATCTCAATTGGCTAATGAAGATGCTCTTAGGGACTTTGAGGGTTCAGCTTCTTTTTCGCCGAATGAAGTCTCTACTAAACTTCCAATGTTAAAAGACCCATGCAGGTTTATCTAACTTCTGTCGAGGATGTACTCATGGGTGCTCATTAGAGAGGGAAATTGGGTTTAGCAGAGCCTATAGTTAAGACTTTTGTTACCTTTTTGGAGGAGCTGGCACGTGTTGTTAGCTCTACCAATCCTGGTTTACAGTCAGGTGCAACAAAAGTGGCACATCGATGGAGCTGGATGATGGGAACTAGTGCTCAAAAGTCACAGCTCGAGGCTTGGGATTTTCTGCAAGTCACAGCTCAAGATGAAACTTTACAAATTACCTCGTCTGTTGCTCACTTCAAACATGCTCCAAAACTCTTTCAGTCTCTTTGTAAAAGGAATTATGCTCGGTTTAGTTATTTATTTTGGTTTAGTATTTTGGTTATGTAATCCCGGTTTAATTATGCAAAACATGCGTATTTGTAAGGCTCTTTGGCCATTTGAGAAACCTAATCAATCGAACAAATATTATCTTCTTCAATCTCTCTTTCTCTGTATCATCATCATCTATCACCATCTAAATCCAACCTCTTCGAGATGACTCTTCTTCCTTCGTAGTCGTCTTCTAGATTTGGGTTTACCCTTTCTTCGAAAGGAGTTTCTAGATCGGAATTCTATCATCTCTAATTTTCCTGTTACACTCTTGGTCTCAGTTATGCCATCCCGAGTAAGTTGTAATTCTACAATTCATTGTTGTCTTTGCGGTTTTTATAAAAACATTTTCCGCTCTTAACATTTGTGATATACACTATAAGACTAACTCTTTTTTATCTCTGCAGATTTGGTTAAACAGCTCATAAACAAAGCCCTATATATTCCGGTAATTTGGTTTATGTTTTCCTTCAACGTGAAGTACAACTTTTCTCCCCTAGAATTCTTGAAGGGAGAGATCATCAATCTTAGACGCTTTGCCAAGGAAAAGAGAAGATTTGAATCACAGGTAAAAAAAAGCTTGCTCCGATCCATCTCTTGGCAAACTGTATAATTGCATTGTCATTGATTGTAATCTATGTTGGCTTACGGCTGAAGACAGAGATGCTGCTAAAATGAGAGATATAATAGAACTCATTGAAGACTTCAAACTGGAAATTCATCTTCATGTGGATCTTATCTTCAAATTCATGGTTCCTCGGGAAATTCAAAATCAGAACCAATATGTTGTCTCATCATCTGTCCCAGCTCAATAATCGCAGATACTTCCACGGTTTCATATGCAGGCTTCACACACAGTCATTTACAGCTCATACATTGCCACCCATGGTTCAAACCGGAGCCGTCCAAGAAGCTTTGGTGCAGCACCAAATCCACAGGTCCTAAAACGTGGAAACATATCAAGTTGGTGGTTCAACTGACCTTGCTTGAATCCACCATCAGGCTATGACAGATTCTAGTGTTCTGTCTCAAGGCTTAAAGCTCAAGCTAGCTAACTACTAGTAGGAAGTACGTAACAAGAAAATAGTTTTGTCTTTTGGTCTAGAATCTAAATAGCACCATCTGTCTCTCATTCTCTCTGGTTATTGTGTAAAGAATATGCAGAGGTTATTTGATTTTCTCAAATCTGAACGATGTGAAGTTTCAAGACCTCTACAAATTTCTCTAAGCAAAATTATTTTCGTATACGTTTAACTACAACTAAAAACTAGCTACATGCAATTAAAAAGATTTGGTGACAAAATAATAAAATAAAGTATAAACTTTTTTTATTTATTTTCTTCTAGCGAGGCGGTGAGGGTTTTTACTATACGAAAATTTCTTTCGCTTTGTCCATCATTCTCGATTTATTCAGACGGCGAGAGAGAATAGAAGAGCAGACGTGAACATTCATCAAGTTCGTTCCTTTATGAAATTTTTAATTTTATTTGAGGGTGAACTTAGGGTTTCTCACTTTCTTGTGCGTTAGTTAGTTTATGGGTAGCTTGATGGAGAAGGCAACGAATCGCCTAGAGCTTGTTGATCTAAGCAAGCAGAACTTCCACCGAACCCTAGATTCTCTACAAGAAGGTGCTCATTCGCTACTCCTGCTTACGGTTCAATGGAAGGAGAGCGAGGCGTATTTCGATTCCACGAAAAACGTTCTCGAGGAGCGAGGCAAGGAACTTGAAGCACTGGAGGAATCGATCAAGGGCCAAGCTCTGGAGCTGGAGACGAAGGAGAAGGAGCTTAGTTCGATTCATGGGTCGTTCGAAGCGAAACTGAGCGATTTGGAGAACAAGGAGAAGGAGTTCCATTTGGAACACAAGGCAGCGACCGAGAAAAGGAGCGGAGAAGTTGAACAGTTGGAGAGATTTACAGAGAGAATCGAATAAGTTTTCTGATGAGAAGTTGAAGGAACTACACGCGAGAGCAAACGAGCTCGAATTGAAGGTGAAACAAGTACAGCAACAGAAAGAGCGGATTAGCGCCGGACAAAATTTGAGAGGTGAATATGAGCCACTAGTTTCATTGTTGGCTAAAATCATAGGCTCTCAAGTGTTACAAACTGTTCGACTTTTTACCTGAATGAAAATGCAACAGATTTTACGGATGATTTGGTTAAGAAAAACGTAGCCTTGGCAAGAATGATTCCGTATTGGGACCCGGCAAAGCTTGTCTTGGATGCTATAGAAGGGTGTATTAAGGAATACTTGAATAAAGATTTCGGAGAAGCTGATGATAGACTTGATAGGGGAAAAGGGTCAAAATCAACCCGAACTAAATTGAGTGTGCCGAAAAAAACACAAACTAAAATACGATGCATTTTACTACCTATCATACAAGAAAATTCAAATTTGCGACCTGAACTCTAATATACGTGCCAAAATCTATCTTGACTAACTTTGATGTTAGTCAACTGTTAAAAAACGCTGACAAGACATGACGGAGTATAACGTGGTATGACACGTTGTCACTTTACTAAAACGACGTCGTTTTCATTGTTTGAAAAATCTAAAAAAATTTGAACCCGGGATACTATACACCGTAGACAAGCATGTGGACGAATTGAACCGTGAGACATTTTTGATATTTCTTACAAACATATCTATATAAGCAAAAACTCTTTAGATTTAGTCGATACTTCCCAATCAACCACCATGGCCACCGCTTCAATCTTCTCCACCGTCAACACAGATGTGACATATGTGCTTAATTCCTCTTCTCTGATCATCGTAAAACCATCTCCGTCAAAGTCCAGCTCCGTCAGATACTCGGTTTCATTTTCTCGCAAAACCCTAACTCCAATCCGATACTCGTCCTCTCCCGCCAACCACTCCCCCTCCGTCGCTGTTTTTCCTTCTTATGTGGAAGGGATCGCAAATCAATCCAAAACCTCCATGAAATCCCGTCTCCGTGGCGGAAAACTGCTCTACCTGGGCTAAAAAGAGCTTATTGATTTCACTAACTTAAGTACAAGAAGAGCTTAAAACCCGACATTGATGTACGAACACAACACTAATCAAGATTGAATTTTGATTTTTGTTGTTGTTTCTGGGGTTTTGTCGAATTCTATAATTATTGTTGTTTCTGGGGTTTTGTCGAATTCTATAATTATTGTTGTTTCTGGGTTTTTGTCTTCAATAACTCATGACCCCGACAAAGATTGAATTTTGGAACAATAACCTAGAAGATTGAAACAAAGATTGAATTTTGGGTAAAATTCCAAATTAAGATCTTCTAGAAGATTGGCGACAGAAAAAGACTGATTCTCCTAACTAGATTCTCTCATCGAGATCTCTGTTTCTGGCCAGACGTGGGCGATGTCGAAAGCTCGTGTTTACACCGACTATGAAGGAACCAGAGAAAATAACAGGGGAAGAAGAAGAATAAGAAAACAATAATATATAGATATTGTAAGATATGTCAAAAATGTCTCACGGTTCAACTGGTCCACACGCTTGTCTACGGTGTATAATATCATGGGTTCAAGTCACGGGGAGAGGAAGTTTTTTAGATTTTTCAAACAATGAAAATGACGTCGTTTTAGTAAGGTGACAACGTGTCATGCCACATCATACTCCGACATGCCTCGTCAACAGACGATTTTGGCACGTATATTAGAGTTCAGGTTGCAAATTTGAATTTTCTTGTATGATAGGTAGTAAAATGCACCATATTTTAGTTTGAGTTTTTTCCGGCACACTGAATTTAGTTCGGGTTGATTTTGACCCTTTTCCCGACTTGATAGTATATTTAATAGTTGCATCGTTATGTTAGAGAAATTGATACAGATGAATCTACAAATAACACGGAAGGTGTGAGAGGAAGCAACTCAAGACAAGTGATTAGTTGTAAATTGACATTTTTCTTATTCCTTTGAAACATCCAGTAAATCGGCTCAGGGTTGTGTCCGTTCCTTCTGGGGAGAAAGATTGAGGAATCATGAGTAAAGCACCAGCCAGAAGCCAAAGCAACTTATCCATTAAGCACCGAAACTAAGCCAAACATTCTCTCTGGTTCCATTAAGGGGGACATGTTAAGGGAGCTAGTAGAAAAGCAACCCCTAGAGGAGAGTGACCTCTCCAATGCTATCAAATGCACACCAGATCCAGCAAAGCTTGTTCTAGACACATCCATGGCTATGCGTCCTAAAAATCCCGAAGGGGGCTATGAGTTCAAGCTGCTGGTTACTTCAGCTAGCTGCTCCTTATTGTTGGATCAGCTAAAGAAGCTCCCGGCTCAAATTGCACATCCTGTGAAAGGCGATGCAAAAAAACTTGCAGTTTACTAGAAAGATAAAGTTTCAAAGAGTAAGACGGATGAATTGAAAGTCGTTTGTTTCGGTAGACTTCGATTCCATCTTGGACTAACTTGTCCAGCTCAGCTACAAGTCTCCACGTTAGCATTCCCTTAGATTTTAGACTCAGGGAATGCAAGACAAGAACTTCTCTAACAGGAAACTCTGCAGCTTCATTTATTACTCTGCTCTCTGTTCTTTTTTTTCAGAATTGTTTTGCCAATTTGTGTGATACGCTTGAAATTTATGGATTCGAAGTAAACAGTTTCCTGCAAGAGTAATGTAAAAATCATTTTGTTCCTTGTTTTCTGAGAAAGTCTGGGTTTATTTTAAAAAAATTGAACCTTGTTTCCTCTGTTTTCTATCTCAGCTCTGTTTTTTGTTTATTTCTAGGAAACAAAATTGGGTAATTTAGTTAGGCTATTACAAAGACAAGATCTGTATTTGTTTTGAGGGGAATGTTTGGTGTGCAGGGGATGTGTTTCAGTAGCTAGCAAACAATTCTACAAGATCATTGGACATCATAGCACAGTATTGGCAGCTTCTTGCTAACCCAAAGGATCCTCGGTCGGGCGATTTCGGTTTTTCAGATTCATATTTGTAGCAATTTGGAGCTCATGTTGGTTCTCTAGTTTACAAATCCATCGACAATGCTTCTAACCGGAATGTTAGTATCAGGTAAGTTAGTACAAAGGCACATTTTCTTAGTGTGAATACAAATCTTTCATTGTTAAGATCGTTTCTTCGAAGCAATTGTTTTGAGTATATATGGTCATGGAATATTGAGAAATGATGTGAAGGGTCCCTCTATCAGGAATAATTATTAGATTTCCCATTGAAAAGTATTCATATTTTTGAATTTGAATGATAAATGTTTGTGCATAGTGATATATCATAGTTTTTACCCCTTTTAAGCCATGATATAAGTCCGTTTTATAGAGTATTTATACTATTCTGTAGTGTTTTAGAGTTTTTTACAGGTTTTAGCACGTTTGGAGCATAATTAGAGATATTAGAGCTTTTTGGAGCATTTTGGAGCAAAGCAGAAGTTCGTGTAGCTGAGTACCCGATATGAAGCCTCAATATCGATCGACACTACCCTAGTATCGGTCGATACTCACTACAGCAAGACACGAATCGCGACTTTAAATGCAGAGTTGAAGAATTGCAAAATTGCCCAGAAGACTTTATTATTTACAATTTAGCCCAAAACGTGTTTTAAGAGTTTAAATTAGGTTTTTAAGCCACTTTGGCTATTACGCTTAATTAAGCTTTATTTTACTCTGGTTTTTGTGAGAGAGCTTTTGAGAGAGACAACTCTGAACTCCTGTTTCTTATTGATTTCTTTGATGATCTATTCAATCATGTTGTTTTCATTCTCCATGTATGAGTAGATCCACTTTAAGTTTAGGGTTTTCTCATAAGGATTTTCTCTGAATGTTAGGTTAATTAGTTAATTAGGATTCACCATCTGAATTAGTTCTTCACCATAGGTTGTTCTCATAGCTAGTTTTAGGTTGACGAATCTGGAACTTATATCTTAGGATAATTGATTAGGCACGAGAGTGCGATTAATTACCTGATAGAACTTAGGGTGAGCAAAATAACTATTCGTAAAGAGATTTGCTTTAGTTGTTTTGTGAACAAATCAAACTTGAACTAAAAGCTGGTTTAGACTTTAGGATTCGCAAAGAGATTTGGAATTCTAGGATTTAGACTTAGATAGTTTTCGCAACGAGAGTTGGTTAGCTATACTATAGTGATTTGAGTTCAAGAACCGCACTAAATCTAAATCTTGTTAGTTAGTTTATCTACATTCATTGAATTCCTGAGAAATACCATGAGCCTATCTTCTTTCCAATTGACTTACAACTTGTTTAATTTACGCACTCGCATTTAATTACATTGTTTGATTTAACTTAATTCGAGTCTATATAATCTATTGTGTGACTTTCTTGAATTCTTGTGTTCGACTCCTACATATACTACAACAACTGCTTTAGTACTTATAGGGTATTAATTTGAGCATATCACATAGACTATTGTCTCATTCAGGAGTATACCTAAAGTATACCAAAGAACCATCTGATCTTGCTTCTGGAAGATTAAACGTCAAGAATGTGACTTTGTTATACGAAGCAAATGGTGGGGCTCTGGGATTGTTCATGCTAAGGTTTGGATTTCGGATGATCACGACGTGTATATCGGATTTGCCAACAATGATTGGAAATCTCTAACTCATGTATGTCTGAAATACACATACACACTGAAATCACCGTAGAACATTTTGCCTGCAATGAATCAGTTGTTTTTTGTTTGCCAGGTGAAAGAAGTTGGGATTTACTTAAGTAGGTGTTCGCGAATATCCCGAAAGGAACGATTAGCCTCTCTTGACTCTTCAGTTCACACAATAAGTGTATCAGATCAACAATGGCTGATCAATAGAACTGTTCCTTGCTGGTCCCATTTTATACCTAACAAAGCAAGATGTAGGTAATATAATTGAGAACTGACATGCTTCAACAGCTAAGATACATTTTTCAATATTCATCTCTATAATATTTCTATAATATTATTTAAGAAGATATTTTTGAAAATGA
>PKMM01009953.1:105203-197605 GCA_002933915.1 Eutrema heterophyllum | reverse complement strand
ACCCTATCAAGACCTATTCCACCGAGTTTTGTGGCACAATCACTAGTAGGGAGATGAAACCTCAAGATGAGGTCAAGATTGTGAATGAGAGGATGAATTTGGCTTCACCCCTAAAAGTTTGTAAAAAGAAGAAAGATTCTCATAAAGAGAAAGCTTTGGGTTATGGTAATGTTGAAGAAGCCTTAGCGTTGGATGGTGCTTGCTTGGAATCTCTTTTCCATACCGCTATGGAAAATGAGAAGGAGAGTATAAAGGTTCAAAATAAGGGTAAGGGTACCAAGGCCAAAAAGAAGAAACCCAATGATACCCACCCTCCCACCCTTGTCAAAGGCGTAACGAGCAAGCCTAATGAGGTTGGATCAATTTTTCCCAAACTCGCCACTATGACCTTGACACCGTGGAGATATGAAGATGGTGTGGTTGAGTACAAGATCAAGTGTAAGGGAAGGTCAAAACCTTTTTCCATGGTTAGAGCAATCATCACACCTGAGCTCAAAGAAAAAGGCGCAACGGGAATTCAAGAGATCATGAGCAAGGTCCTCACACTCAAGCTCGAGGACCCGCCATGGAGTTCCACTACTCCTTCCCTCCACGCCTAAAAGGGTTTGAACCGTCAAGCTTAATGACGTAAAACAAGCGCTCTGGGGAGGCATTCCCATGACTATCTTTGTATATATTTTCGTTCTCTTAGTTCCTTTTGATGTTTTTGTTTGATGTGTATAGCTTTCATGGGTCCAAGGTCGTGGGGCTTAATGCATGCATGGCTAGAGCTACAACACGTCACACTCCTCTCCATTCCAAAGGTATGGTCCAAACTCCATTTCATTGTACATACTTCTTGCATATTTTTGTCTTCTCTTTGACTTTTGTTGCACCGAGACGGTGCAATTCAAGTTCGGGGGAGGGGTTTGTGTCTTTTGATCTTGTGTTTTGTGATCTTATTTTTTTTTTTTGCATATTTGAGTCTCATGCATTCATATAAGTGCATATAAAAACCATAAAAAATTTGAAAATTTTGAATATTTGAACTAAAAAAGAAATCATTTAGTTGCATTTTACATGTTTAAGATTGAGTCTAGATGCATATAGGTTTGCATTCACTTGCATTTGGAGGATTATCCATGTAGAATATAAACTTAAGAGCTTGAATTAATGCCCTCGTTAGGAGTTTTTTGATGCATTTGAGCGATCACGAAGTTAAGGATGATCCATGCTTTGATCTTGCGGTTTGAATGTTTTTGTCTTGGTTAAAACATGCTTTGAATTAAATCTAACTCTATCTACATGAACTCTAATCTTGACTTGAAATTATCATGATTGTACATTGAAAAGTTGAACTCATGGATGTCATATACATATTTGAGCTATCTTCTCCCTTTTCACCACTCTCTTGTTAGCTCAAATAGCCGATTCCCATCTTTAGAACGGTTAATCACACCCTTAACTAAGCCATTTCTTCAAGCCTTCATATCTTGTGTGTGTCGTGAGGCCTAATTTTGAATGAACTTAGCAAAAAGTGTTGAGTTTGGAATGACAAGGAGTTGATAGATAGGTTGGTAGTTTGAGTGTTGATGTAAAGAAAAAATAATGTGGAGAAAGGAAAAGGATTGGGGAAAGTAAAAAGTTTGAATTGGTTGGCATGAAAATGTGGAATAGCTGTTGAAAGTATAAGTCTCTATGTTTGTAAAATAAAGAAAGAGCCAAACAAAAAAAAAATATGGCTAAAGCATCTAAATGATGATTGAGAGACTAGTTATGAAAGTGAAAAAGAGCTAAAAGAAAAAGATAAAGAGCCAATCCATTTGTGGAAAGAAAAGAAGTGTGGGTTTAAGAAGGCAAAATGCCTTGTGAAATGGGTAGTTTAGAATGGATCTTGATGGGTTTAGAAATAGGAGTGGAGTTCATATTGGGGCATTGGGTAGACAGATGTCATCCTTGTACGCATCAATTGTTCTTTACTCTTAGCATTTTGTCAAAGTTCATTCTTTCATGAGAGATCTCATTGCATTGGAATACCCACATTATTGAGATCATTTTTATCTCAAAACCTTTTCCCTAAGCCAAATGAGTTCTCTTGATTTGTATTAAGCATGATTAACCATTTACACTTAATGAATGTTAAAGAGTTAGAGGATATGATTGCTTGTAGATGCTAAGGCTTAGACCAAATTCGTGTAGCAACGAGTATGGCTAAATCTTATGAAGTAGAGGTTGTTTGTGCATCATATAACTACTCTCAAGGGCATTGAATTGAATTCTTTTGTTAATATTCTCGTATATGATCTCCCGTATACCAACCTCTTCTTCGACTTGTTCTTGTTTGTTTGCTTGCGGACAAGCAAAAGCCAAGTTCGGGGGAGTTGATAGTTGCATAATTTAGTCTATTTTAGCATACATTTTAGTTAGCATTTTGTGACCTTTTGCATTCATTTCATGGTTTTTGGTTTAGTTTGCATCCATTTAGAGTTAGTGAGTCTTAGGTTAGTTCTTGCATGTGTTTGTGTGCTATGGAGTGTTTTAGGTATCATTTGGAGCTTATGGAGGCATTGAGGAGCTTGGAGGAAGATCATGGAGGCAAAATGGACCAGTTTGGAGCAAAATCAGAGTCTCATATCGGGCATCTCACATCGGGCAGCTGCGGCCGATGTGGATTTCTCCGGACCGAAAATGTAGAGGCCATCCAAAGTGCTTTAAAGATCGACTCATATGAAGAGTTTACATTCAGATTTAGCTTCGGTAATCTTCATAAAGGTCGTAGATAATTTAGTTGGCTTTCGTTTGGTGGTGGTTTCATGTCATTCGGAGCAATCGTTCAAAAGATACAGCAGATTTAGTGAGAGTATGTCCGTCTGGCGCGCAAACGGAGCAAAACCAGAATCTTGCATCGGGCAAGTCACATCGGTCAGCTGCGGCCGATGCAGTCTCCTCCGGAGAAAAACCAGGTTCTCACATCGGGCAGTCATATCGGGCAGCTGTGCCCGATGTGGGTTCCTCAGGAGCAGAAATGCAGAATCCGTCCGAGGTGACTGAAAGATCGTGCCAGAAGAAGGTTTTCCATTTCGATTTAGCTTTGACTCTTTTCATAAAAGTTATAGAAAATTGAGTTAGAGTTTCAATGGAACCGGTTTGAGATCATTCCAAGCATTGGTTCAAAAGCTACGTCAAATATATCAAGTGCATGTCCGATAGGCGCTCAAACGAAGCAAAGACTGAATCCTGCATCGGGCAGCCACATCGGGCAACTGCGCCCGATGCAGCCTCATCCGTAGTGAAATCAGAGACCCACATCGGGCAGCCACATCGACCAGCTGCGCCCGATGCAGGCCTCCGACCCATATTGTTATTTAGGCACAAAAACCTTATTATTTGGAGATATCTCATTTTTAGCTTATGTAAAGACACTTATTAGAGAGAATTTGAAGATTTTGGGAGAGATACTTTGTTTTTAATGCAAGTTCTTGTTTGTTTTCATCTACCTATCTATTCCTAATCATCTAACCATGAATCTAAACACCTCCTACATAGGATTTGTTGAGATTATCATGGTTTGTGAGTAGTTTCTCAAGAACCTTGGGTATGGTAGATTAGATGTTTTCTTGCTAAATCATGATGCTTAAGACTTAGTTTATGAAGAATCCTTACTTGTTAGGTGTGATTATTGCTAGATTAGCCTTGACAAAGTTGATTTAGAACTTAGGGAATTTCACGCCCGGAAGGTGTTCGATGAAATTTCCCAACCAACTTAGCAAGTGTTTTACATTCCTAGCCTATGGAAATGGATGTCTAGGGTATTTAATGGTTATTTAGACTTGAAATTAATGCTTGTTGATCATTTAATTGCAAATGGAAGTTTGTTCTCAATTAAGTGATTAGTGAAGTGATTATTGCCATGGAAGTGGATTAGTCTAAATTAGTGATCTAAGGCCTAATGATTAGCATTGTTTGAGTATCATGGTTTAGCTAGAGAATGTCCAAGTCGATTACCATTACCCGAAGTTTGTTTGCTTATTCTTGTTTAAATCATTTTTGTTACGTTTTGGTTCAAAGCTTGTTAGTCTTTTAATTACCTTTGATATATGCTTTGTTAGTTATTATATTGTCTTTAAATTGATTAGGATCATTAGAAAACTTTTATTCGATTAGCTTAGATTAAGAAGTGTCTCGTATTCTTTGTGTGTTGTTCTCGTGCCTCCTTGTGGATTCGATCCCTAAGTGCTACAATGACATACCATTAGATTGTGGTATTGTGCACAGTGGGTAATTGTGCGAACCGTAAAAAGTATCCATTATCAATGGATCGCAAGCCAAGAGCATAACAAGTATTTTGGTGTTGCGTGAGGAAACCACACTCCCTTACACCAATCCACCTTGCTTGATGCTTCGCGAACGAGTAACCAGGTGTGTTTTGAATCAAAAGCAGGTTTGAAACAATCACCCTTTCTTCTCCAAAGGCCAGCATCTTTAGCGGTTACACATGCTTCTAGTCGTTTTATTGTCAACGTCTTTTCTATGTCGTTTAAATATTCCACACGATGCATGCGTGGGCGGTGGGTTGCCCAAGCTTCTTCGACCGATGCATACAAAAAGATACCCATGTCTATTACTCCGCGTGGACTCGTAATGTCCATTAGACAACCCATGTCTTACCAGTTCTCAAACCAGCAAGAGGTGTTCTGTCCATTCCCGATGGTCACTTTGTAGAAATCTTTCGCTCGATCCCTATACTTCAACAACTTTTTTCACATCCAAGATCCCGATTTTGTAGTTTCCTTGATCGACCAGAAAGAGTGTTGTCGTATCAGATAAGTTTTTATCCACTTAACCCACAAAGAAGATTGAGAGGAAGCGATTCTCCAAATAAGCTTTAAGCAACAAACTGTGTTCACGTCTTTTAAGGGTCGCAAGCCTAATCCTCCTTCACTTTGCGGCTTACACACGTCTTCACACGATAAGTTTGCTTTCTTTGGATTCAAATCGGGTCCCAGCCACAAAAAAGCCGAACATAGCTTGTCTATTTCACGGAGACACGCCCTGGGAAGTCTGAAAGCCGCTAACCAGAAATTTGATTCTAGATCCAACCCGATTCTAGATCCAAATTTGACTTTATCACGAACCAATCATTGAACTCGAAATTTTAGCCCAAAAAGAAAACTGAACTCAATCCTGACACCATCCTTGAATCCGATCTCAGTAGCACACTAACTATAACATTATGACACCATCCTTGAATCCGATCTCACCGATCCATCATCATGCGACCTCGCTAATTATGTGATTACTACTTGATGAGGACATCCAGCATGCACCACCACCGGAGGTTCCCTTCGTGCCAAACGTGCCCATGACCAGATCCAGAACACGTTCACTCCACACCAAGTTCAATGCATATGTAGTTGCGGTTCTCAACATAACCGATGGGCAGGACCAGGAAGATTTTAGCCGAGAAGAGTTTCCCCAAGAAGATCTTAGCCGAGAAGAAAGCAAGCCAAAAGAGGACATGGGCCAGAATGAGAATGATCCACTTTTAGTTGACCCAACCTCGACCCAACAAGAAGCCCAGGACGTGGAGAAGTCAACAACAAAGGAGATCACAACAAAGGAGCCCAAGAGCAAAGGAGGCCCACGACAAGGATCCGACTTAGTGTTTGGAGCGCTTGAGAGAGCTTTGGGCGGACTATCCATTTCAAGCCTATCTGCACCACCTTTGAGCCACAAAATGAGTCCACATTCATGCGAGGGAGCGTAAGGAGACTTACCATACTTGGCTGGTCGTGACAAGAGGCAAAGGTAAGAATTTGAATTATTTCCTTTTTTTTGTTAACGTTTGTTTCCTTTGTTTTGCAGAATCTTTTCGCAATTTCTTTTGTTTATTTTCGTGTAATTTTCTTTACACTTGGAGTCTGTTTTTGTTATTTTTATTTATTGAGTAGACCCTAGAAGGTCAAGGTTGAAGAGCTATTAATAAAGCTCCACATGCAACATTGTAGAGACAATCTTTTTGATATCAATAAAATACCTAGTTTTCTTCTCTTGAGAAAGCAGCAGCCGCCCCCTCTAGTTCTTGTCGAGATAACTCCAAAACCAGAGAGCAAACTTGTCATTGTATCACAAAGATTCATCCCATCCGTGTGGTGTGACCTCACTCGCCATCGTTCCATTCTATCCTTGAACCGTAGAGAGTGCTCTAAGCCAGCTACTGTTCTAACCTATTGGCCTTGATTTCGTGGATACAAGTGAGCTTCTCCTTGTGCCTACATCACTAGTTTTTGTAAACATTATTACTCATAAGAGATATTTGATGTAATCTTATTATAAATGATGATTAATCAATCGAATTCTACTACCTACAACATTTGCGATTATGATGAAGAATTCTAGGAACAACGACTCTACGACGCAGATCTTTCCGTAACACACGGATCCACGACAGACGATTCTATCTGCACTACATTCACGATGGACAGCTCTCCTCACAACATACGAGATCACGACGAACAACTATGCCTACAACACTCTGGAATCTCCACTAAGCTTTGTATCAATTTTTCTGCAGTACCTGTATTTTCTGGAAATCAGACTCCAGACCTAGTATAAAAACTTTTAAACCGTTTGACCATTAGACGAAGAGACTTCCACAGGTGATTACTATTTAGTAACGCAGTTAGTGGGGAGAAGTCGGTTGATTATAATTAAGTATTTCTGTTACACGTTGAATATTGGATAACAAAAACATGTAAAGCCATATGTTGTTGTGTTGGTTCGAAGGTCAAATCTTTATTGAAGTATTTCGGACGTTTTCTGGAATTTCAGGCTCCTTTAACTGATATAGGCCCAATATGTATTCCGTAACAGTGTTTGAGAACAAATTTAATGTTAACCATGAGCTCGTATTTTAGTATTCTTTGAGAAAATATATCGACTTGTATTTTAGTATTCTTTGAGAACAAAAATATTGACTCGTATTTAGAAACTCGTAATAAGTCCATGCTATCATCACATGATTCAAATAGTGACAAGATTTGTTGGTCTATATAACCGTGTTGCCTTAATTTTCTTACATTCGTCCAAACGACATAGTAAACACACAAAATCCCCAAATACAGTATGTTATGTAATTTCGTGACATCTTTGAGAAAAACGAGATCGTGACGAATAAAAAAAGAGAGAGAGTCAATTGGCGCATAAAAGTAAAAGACAAAAGTAATTGCCTTAAATAAAATGGTCAAAACATGACTCTAAATGTGTCAACAAAATTTCTCTGCATACAAGACAATCCGTATTAATCTTGTGTTCTGATTCCTTATCTCTATAACCACTGTAATTAATCAACATTAAAACCAAATCAGCTGGGGCAAGCACTAAGCAGTATTATGGACGACAGCGATGAAAACAAGAAATCTTATTTTTTCGAATCATAAATAAATAAATAAATAAGAAAATATTCTTATTTGATACACCAAAAGTTATTAATTACAGCACGAGAAACTAAAAAATACTCCAAATGAAAAGTAAGAGATTTAAGTATATGCAGAGCAAATAAATACAAACATTTATGCTTTGCTTTTTCTTCTCTCTAACTTCCATTTTCCCAACCCCCCTTAAAAACCGAACCCGAAGAAGTAAATCAACCTAAACCGTACACAAAACCAAACCATTACCAAAAGCGTATACTTGAAGAGGTTTTGGTTCAGAGTTTGACAACTTCAGGGATAAAGACAGGGTATCGGTCGATACAATCGGACCATGGTCCATCCTTAGGTGTCTTAATCGTACGGTTACATTTCCACACAGCAGAGTTACACTTGAAACCACTCCCAAACGCGATTTGCCAAACTCGATCTCCTCTCCTCATTCTCCCTTTAGACTCGATGTAGCTAAGCTCGTACCACAACGATGACGATGATGTGTTACCAAAACGATGCAGTGTCATTCTCGATGCTTCTACGTGTTCTCCTGATAGCTGCAGATTCTTCTGTAGCTCGTCGATTACGGCTCTGCCTCCTGCGTGGATGCAGAAGTGTTCGAATGCTAGCTTGAAATCGGGAATGTATGGTTTCCATTTCGGGTTGAAGATTTTACGTCCGATTAGGGACGAGAGGAAGAGGAGCTGCTCCGATGCCGGTAGGACCAAAGGACCTGTTCATTTAAAACCAAACCAACAATTGTTTTTTGTTCAATCAAATTCTTCTCTAAAACCCAACCGAACCATATTTCTCAAACCGAAACCAACCAAACTATATTTTAAAACCAAATAAATTTATATCGAACAAATTGAATTTCATGCAACTAAATTGTATAAGCTAAATTTTCAGAGAAACGAGGCATATACCAAACAATACATTTATTTATTTTTTGGACAAACAACCAAACAATACATTTAATTATACTACAAACATATATAGTGTACGTAATTATATATAATTTATATAAAACCTAAACGAATCAAAACCTGAACAGAAGCAATAAAATTCTAACCGAACCAAAAAACTGAACATAATCAATAAAATTCTAACCGAACCAAACCAAAATAATTAAATGCCTAAAACCTTAATTTATATTCCACCGTTTACAACTTGACACTATTGTTAGGGTACTAATGCGAAACAGATGATATGCATTATTAGTACCTATTGTGGTGATGTTAGCTTTAAGGGCTTCACCGGCGATGGCCATGAGATCTTTGGACAAATTGATGCCAATGTTTCCTTCTTTATCTTCCTGCTCGTAGACACAGTAGTAAGATTTGTCATCAGCACCACGGTGCGTGCGGACGAGGTGGCAAAGCTTGTACTTGGCTCGCCACCGGTCAGACCGGCGGTTCGACATGAGAATTGCCGCGGAGCCCATGCGGAAGAGGCAATTGGGGAGCAACATGGCTCTCTCATTCCCCTTGTAGTAATTAGGCGTTATGATCTCGGTGCTGACGATGATCGCATTCGAATTGGGATGAACCTGAAGCAGATCGCGGGCGAGATCGACTGAGATCAGGCCCGCGCTGCAGCCCATCCCCGAAAGATTAAAGCTTTTGATGTTACTCCTAAGCTTATATTTGTTGATGACCATAGCGGATAGCGATGGAGTGGGAGAGAAGAGAGAACAATTGACGATGAGAATGTCGATGTCCTTAGGCATTAGACCGGTTTTCTTGAAGAGATCATCCATAGCCGTGAAGATAACCATCTGAGCCTCGCTTCTAGCCTCGTCCATGGTTGGTGTCGGAGGAATGTAATGAATAGCCGGAGGTAGACAAGTCTCTTCACCGAGGCCAGAACGTTCAAGGATTCTCATTTGAAACTCAACGCTCTTAGGCTTGTCCTTGAGGATCAAACGAGAATGTTCCATGAAAGTTGCGAAGGGGACACGGCACGTGACAGGCGGTTTGTAACAAGAGTAGTCAACGAGGTAGACGGTACGTGGCTTGGACATGAAGTAAACGGTGGAGATGAAGATAACAAAGAAGGAAGAACATAGAACCTGAACTAGGTCAAAATGAAGCGAGCTCCAAACATTAAGGATCTCTTCTGGACCCATCCGAAGAAGCTCAAGGGCGATGATTGCCATGATCGGGATCAAAAGAAGACTCAAGAAGTGATTGACCAAGTATTGATAACCAAGTTTCACATACTTGAGCTTCACCGAGCTAGAGAACTCTGGCAACGGTGCCTGAGGCATCTTCGGAGAGAGAGTTTTCAATGTAAAAATATATGCAAGTACTCTTGTTTTTATTAACTTTTGTGATTAGTTTTTTTTTAATGAAGAAGAGAGAGGGAAGGTGAAGGATATAAAGGCCAACAGGAGAAGGGGTAGATGAGAGGAGTTAATGAAGAGTCTATCGTCACCCAACGCTCTCGCTTTGCTCTTTATTTAATTTTGTTTTCTTGTTTTGGAATTTTTTTTATTATTATGAGAAAATAAAAAAGTTTGTTTTACTTCTCTTCGATTTCCAGTTGTAACTAGACAAAAGCAAGTGATGGGAGCAAATGATAAGGACTGTTCCCCTTTGGTGTTTATAAAATACTTCCATATATTGTTGAAATTTGTTGTTGAGATAGAAATAAATAAAAACAGCAGACGTGTCAGCGTTTGATTTCAATCGAGATCAAAGTGTTTGGTAACTACTTTGATTTGATGATCACGTAGCCCCCCGGTAAGCGCAAAATAGTACTGTTACATTAATTTATTTATGTATCCCAGAAAAAAAATTGTTTTCAAAACTTATAGTATTATTATTGTCTCTTTCTTTTGTCACTTAAGTTAGTGTAGCTCCACATATGGAAGAATTAGTACTAATCTTTTCTTACGCATGATTTAAATGTACGTTTACCTAATATATATATATATATTTGAACTAAACTGTCCATGTATATATTAGTACTCCTATACCCTTACAGAGTTACAGGTTGCAATTAATCTTTCATTTTGGATGGGTTAATCGTCAACCCCCGAAATTGAAGATTAAAATATAAGTCGCATTTGACTTTAATATTTTATTTATTAGATAATATTTTTTAAAGAACGAAACCAAGTGGTTTGCAGTGAAACTTTGTAAAAAAAAGGGTTTGACAGAGCAAGTGGGTTTGTGGTTGCCACACTTCTGCTGTCATTTTATCGGTGTCGAGTTCGATTTCACTTACTCTCCATGTGTGAAGGTATTTGATTATTGGATCGGTATGTTGTGGTCCAAAATAATGACCAAAAAAAAAGATTTGACTAACATATGTCATTTATAAGAGATTAAAAGTGTAACATCGATATTTAAGTTGTATGACGACTTAGTCCGAAATCCGTTTTCTGTTTTGAAAACATATTAAATAAAAAATTGTTAGAAACATATGGGGAAAACACAATAAAAATTGTGTTTTCTAAAAAAAATCAAGTTGAAAGTGCATCGAAAACATCCGCATTTGTTTTTGTATTGAAAACACGACATAATCTTATCTTTTTATTTGGAACCATAATAAGTAAATAATTTAGAATTTGTCAAAAAAAAGTAAATAATTTAGAAACTTATAGATATATTTGGTATTTTCATAATTAAAAATTAGTGAGAAATATGAATCATTTACTTTCCTTTTCTCTAATCACAAAAAGTGACCTTAATCCATAGCTTTAAAATAAGAACCGAGGCTATAAGCAAGATATTAATCATGTTTAATGAAGCTCGTAAAAATGAGAATGATGATGAAGATCGAAATATTTGACTTCGACGTTATAATCTTTATCTTTAACTAACTTATTAATATTTTTTTATTAAATTTTTGTTGTTTAAAACAATTATTTATTTCAATTTGGTTTGATGTTTGGTACTTCTTATATATGTTTCCAAAACGTTTCTTTTTCCTATTTTTTTTAAATCTGTTTCCACATTTCCAATCGTGTTGATTCCGCGTACCCACTTCCGTTTCCATACAATTTAAATTAATATATACGATCTGTAAGTTTACATGTCTGAAAAAAGAGTTCATAATATTTTTTTATCGGATGTCCCCGAATAAATTGTGAAAGTTGGTTAAATTAGTGAACTAATTTAAGCTACATAATTATTATAAAAAAATTGTTATTAAGTATTCATATATAAATGTTTGTATCGTTTCTGGAATATTATAGAAGATATTGCGTGGAATTACAATGTTTAGATGAATCATTATTCTAATATGATTATGTGTCTGATTGGTTGGCGCAAACATTGTAGATTTAAGAGTGTGAATTTTAGATTATAGTTCCTTTTTTGTATTACATCAATTTTACATTATAGTCTTTTTTTGTTCTTTTTTTGTTGTTGACGTCTACATTATAATCTTATAAATATCAAAGTTCTATCACTTTTCTCTGAATATCCCTGAAAAAAAAAATATTTATCTTACCATTATGGACTCAGTAGAAAAGATCATAGGTGAACGACAAAATTTGCACATACAAAAAAGAACAAAAAAAATACAAAATGAAAAACTAAGGCTTGCTAAAGCTGAATTTTAGTGATAGTCATTTTTTTTTGGGGCAAAACATTATTGATTGTACAACATTATTGTAATTCAAAAGACGAGTGAAAGTCATTCAAAACACTCATTGTAGAGAACTTTTTAAAATCTGCATAAAACTTCTATAACATTTACCAATCACATTCAATATACAGATTCATATGAACAAATCAATTAATAAAAAGAAATAATGAACAATTTAGTTTTGGGCAAACGAACAATTTTTTATTGTTAAAAAACATGAACATTGCTATAAAAATAACTCAAAACTGAAATTAAGTAACATGAGATTTTTTTTTTTTTCTGACGAAATGTAAGTAATGCACCGGATTCCATCGGTAACATGAGATTATTTTACTAACCAAACGAACAATAAATGTATTTAAGAGGAAAAAAATATAAAAAATACGAAGGTGATATACCAATTAATCTTTTAAAATTTACTATGAAATTCCTCTAGTTGGGACCAATAGTCGTTTGAATGTGGAAACACACGAGGGAAAAATCAGACAGTAGTTACAATGTTTGACTTGGAAAGTGCAAGTAGACAAATCTTGAGATCCATATTTCGGAAAACATGAGGCAAATCAAACAGTAGTTACGATGTTTGACTTGGAATCTGAAAGCAGACAAATCTCGAGATCCGACGATTTCATGTATAAAGACGATCCACCAAAACCGCAAATAAAGTCCAAATCTTTTTCTGCTATGAATTTTTTTTGCCAAACATAAATTTGATCCCCATCTTGAATAACAATGCAAGATCTTTACATTTTTATCATACATCTTTAGATCTCTCAACATGAGGGTGACACGTAGAATAATTCTCAGTCACGAGATCGTGACATTTATCACGGTTAATTTAGATTTTGACATGTGTCAATTTACTTAAAAAATAAAAATAAATTAAAGTAAATATTAAAAAATGTTAAACTAAAAAAATGCAATCTTAAAAAAAGAAAAAACAATAAATAAGTAAGGAAAACTTATAATAAAGGAAAGTGACAAAAGAAAATTATAAATATACTCTAAATTTAAAAAGAAAATTATTAATATACGACCAAACTTAAAAGTTTATAATCATTTCCATTATGACAAAAGGAAAATTAAAAACTGAATATCTCAACGTGAGCGTGACACGTATGACACGTACGATAATTCTTACTCATGAGATCATGACATGTGTCATTGTTAATTAAGATCGCGACATATGTCAAACTAATAATCTGAATAAAAGGAAAAAATAAAAACGGAAATTAAAATTCTAACTCACGAGATCGTGACATGTGTAAAAAAACGGAAAATAACAATGTAATAATATAAAATTTTCTATTAGACAAAAAAAGAAAAAAAGGAAAAATAAATTATGTTTTATTTAAATAGAAACTAATAAAATAAATAAAATAAAGTAAGAGAAAAAATAGAAACTACAAAAAAAAAATGTAAACTATAAAATTTATATAAGATTCATATCTTATTATATAAAGTTTAATGTTTCAAAGTTGTTAACTCACCTGATCGTGACACGTGTCAAATCAAAGTTGGAAATTTTTTAAATCGATTAATAAAAAAAACTTAAAAATTCGGAAAGGTAAATCAAACAATGATCAATGATCGATTAATAACCGATTCATAATCTTAAAATGTAAAGTTACTAATTTAAAAAAAAAAATATTTATCCTAAAATACAATATAAAAAGGAAAAAAAATCTTTAATTTTTCCATTTATAATAAACAAATTAATCCTAAAAAGAAAATAATTCTAATTTTTCACCTCTATATAAACCACAATTTGGTATTATGACAATTACACCAAAAATTAAAAGTCTAATAATCGTATCCAAAACTATTTACAGCATATGCTTCATCAAATTTTTTCTTTAATATATATTTTTATTTCATCAGAAAATTCGTTTCTAAATTTATGTATTATATATTTTCATGGGTGATCTAATTTTGTTTTCTATTTTTTTCACGGGTTATAAAATATTAAATTATAAACCTGCATATATGCGGATACTTATCTAGTGTATATATATACGGTAATACGAAAAAACCAAATTAGAGAAAACTCTAGAGAAATTAAGATCAAAAAACCTTATCTGCACAATAATTACATAGCAACCAAGAGGTTGTGGTGGGGTGATTTCCATTTGGGAAAGATTCGACTATGTTGGTTTAGGCCAGGGATCGAGTCTCCACGGGTGCGGAATTATCAAACTTATTCTTAGCCACGTTGGGTGTAACTTGGCGGCCTCATGCCCGCTCGGAAGATTAGTTTGGGCCTGTTAAAGATCTGTGATTATTTTCAAGTCTAATAAAAAAAAAAAAACCCGCTCGGAATATTAGTTTGGACCTGTTAAAGATCTGGGATTACTTTCAAGTCTAATAAAAAAAAAAAACAATTACATAGCCCCATAGTGAGATCATTAATGCCATCAAATTTCGATAAAGAAGTTTCGTTTGGAACTGTTCACCAGATTGATAAGTACTTGAGCCACATCGATAGAGATCATTAAATACGAATAAAATGTGTCTGTATTTCATTAGCCACACCGATTTCATAGTCTATTATACAGTTCTTCCATCACCTTTCAGAATAAATGTACATGAAGATAATTATTCTACTCCTCCTATCACAAAATGATTTTTATATGGTTTTCCAATATAGTCTATTACTTTGTGCTCGGCCTAAATGCGAAAACTCTCATCGAAATTACATTAACCTATACCCATCATTGGTTTTTTTCTCTAATCATTTGTAAAAAAGAAGTGGACTTGTCCTATTCATTTAGCATCGATAGTTTAAATTTAAGAGATAGCTCACATATATTTAGCAAACTACAACTCAATTAAACTAATTAAGCTCGTGGCTTTTTACAAGTTATATGTTGAGATAGCACTTCAAAATTTGATTATTAATGTAGGGAAAATAGTGATAATTAGTACCAACTGTATATGTCAACCCTTTAAAACAAAAAACTGTATATGTCAATAAGTTTTACTATGTGAGCTTTATTTATATATGTTGACAACCCTAATATGTATATTACCAGAAACCACGTACACTTACAAATTATGCCGTAATCTATACAAAAATCAAATCAAAATACTTTCAGGTTTCATGAAAATCAGTATATTTCTTGTTTTTTTTTTGGGGCAAATCAGTATCGTTATTGTTATAACTTGCAAATATCAATCCATTGAGTTCATAGTCATGTGCAACGTACTAGATGATTGATCTGTTTTTGTGTACGGATAACAAATTTATGAGATCATTTTCGAACCTGATCAATAGCTGATGATATATATATATATAGTTTTAAAATTCTGTAAAAAAAAAAAATATGTTTCTCCAATTTGGCTCAGTTTATTTTTATAATTTAAGACATTTACTATATAGTTAAGGTTTGAACTGATATTACAATTCTTTTTTGTCTTAATACGTGTATATTTTTAGTTTATGAAAACGTTGAAAACAATATTTTTTACATACTAAAACTCGTATAGTCCATATATACAAACAAAGACATAGGTAACTAAAGGCATTTTCCCTTAATTCAGTTGATAATTTATGTCTAATTCCTCACAATATGAATATAATACAACGGCCCCGCACAAAGATAATGTGATGTTTATAAAAGTAATGCACGGAGACTCAGACCAACCAGCTGCCAGCCTGCCAACTACCTTATAAGACGTTTAACAAAATGTAAATAAATGTAACCAACACTTATTCTTCAATATACTTGCGTGTAAATCAATCAATCTCTCTACGTGTTCCTCAAATTTCAGATTGTAAGAATTAGTTGCAACTCTATATCTCAACTATTTTGCAATTTTTGTATTTATGGTTTTCCTTACTTTATATACTAATGTCAGTCTGCATGTGAGACATGTTGTTTCTTGCACTTAATCTCAGGTTAAAACTTTCGTTATCCTCCTTATATATACACTTGACAAGCTGTTTTTTGTTTGCTCTCGTACGACAGCCTATAAAGGAATTAACCAAGCGTTGTTAACCAGGTGGTAGTTGATTGAAGGCAAGACAAAATATGTAAGATATGATATATATGGGTGCTAAACGTGCTAGAGGTGCTAGAATCGCAACAAATATATTGTAAAGGAGTAATTGTATTTCCTTATATCTAAAAATATCGATTGTAAATGCGTAGGAAAGCCCTAATAATCCTTTGTATAAATATGTTTCCTCGATGTTAATACAATACACATTCTCCTAATATCTTCTATATTGTATCAGACAAGATACCTAGACCTCAATTTTATATTTCTTTCTCTTTCAGCCGCCATCTCCTTCTTTCAAATCTTCACGTTTTCTTTCTTTCTCTCACATATCTCTCTTGCTCTCTTCCTCTGATCTTCTTCATGTCGACTTCTAAACAACAATCTCAACACCCGGCTGTTGCAACCTCTGCCGAGACAGTGTCTCTTGCACCAACATCTCTTCTCAATATCAACATGACAAACATCACCAAACTAACGACTTCCACCTACTTAATGTGAATCCGTCAAGTTCACGCGCTTGTTGATGGCTACGATTTGGCTTCTCATCTCGATGGACCTGCTCCCAAACCGCCTGCAACAATCACAACAACATACACAACAACTGCTAATCTTGCGTATACTCTTTGGAAGCGACTGGACAAGCTCATATACAGTGTGTTACTTGGTGCCATTTCTGCTTCTATCCAACCTCTTCTCTCTCGTGCATCCACCGTTGCGGACATCTGGGATACGTTATCATCTACGTATGCCAACCCAGCAGAGGCCACAAGAAACAACTCACTCACCAACTCAAAATGTGGACCAAAGCAACTCGGTCAATTGATGAATACATTCAAGGGCTGACAACTCGTTTTGATTAGCTAGCCCTCCTCGGCAAAGTCATTGATCATAAGGATCAAGTGGACTACGTTCTACATGGTCTTCATGAAGAATACAAAGCAGTCATTGATCAAACAGAGAGCCATGATGTTCCACCTACAATTCCCGAACTTCACGAGAAGCTTCTCAATCATGAGGCTAAGTTGCTGGCATCCTCTCAAGTGTCTCATGTTCCATCATTTCCCATCACTGCTAACTACACCAACAATCGCAACAAGCCACAACAACAAAAGGGCAACCAACGACCAAATCAGATGTGGAACAACACCCGCAACATCGATCAAAACCGCAGCTACAGGCCTTATCTTGGGAAGTGCCAATTGTGTGGTAACCAGGGACACTCCGCCAAACGATGTCCTCAACTCCATGCTGGCACTTCTTCTTCTCGAGGCTTGCTCCCCACTCCTCCGACGCCTTCCGCACCTTGGCTTCCTCGCGCCAACGTTGCTACCACAACAAACAACAATCCTTGGATCCTTGATACTGGTGCTACCATATCACTTCGGATCTAGCAAATTCGTCGCTGCATCAACCCTACAACGGTGGAGAAGAGGTGCTAATTGGTGACGGATCTGGCCTCTCAATCTCCCATACGGGTTTCACTTCTCTTCCTTCAAACTCTAAACCGCTATCTCTCACAAATGTTCTCTATGTCCCAGAGATTCACAAGAATCTCATATCGGTCTATCGTCTTTGCAATGCTAATCAAGTCTTCGTTGAATTTTTCCCTGCTCACTTTCAGGTGAAAGATCTCAGCTTGGGGGCCCCGTTACTCCAAGGCCGTACTAGAGGAACTCTACGAGTGGCCAATCCCAAAGGCAGCAGTAACATCATATTTTTCAACTCCAACAGTAAAGGCTTCGGTCACAGATTGGCACTCAAGGCTAGGATACCTCTCTTATCCAATTCTCAAAAAGATTATCTCAAAATTTTCTTTACCGTTTTCTGAATCCTTATAAAAACCTTTGTCTTGCATTGATTGTTTTTTGAATCAAAGTCATAAACTCTCTTTCTCTCAAACATCAATCTCCTCCTCTCGTCCCCTCCAATACCTCTTCACCGATCTATGGATTTCCCCCCATAATTTCCGTTGATCATTACAAATATTGTTTGATCATTGTGGATCACTTCACGCGATACACGTGGATTTACCCACACCAACTAAAGTCTCACGTCAAAGAGACATTCATCAAATTCAAAGCCCTCTCAGAAAAAAAAATTCAAACCAAAATTGGAACCTTGTTTTCTGACAATGGCGGAGAATTCATCGCGTTACGCGACTTCCTTGCTTTATCTGGAAATACTCTCCTCCTCACACTCCTAAACACAACGGTATGTCTGAACATCGTCACAAACACATCGTTGAGACAGGTTTGTCCCTTCTTCACCACGCAAATATGCCAAAACTTACTGGTCTTACTCTTTTTCCGTTGCAGTGTACCTCATAAACAGACATCCTACTCATGTTCTCCAACTCTCATCTCCATACACTCTCCTCTTCGGCAACGAACCAAACTACAACAAACTTAAAATCTTTGGTTGCCTCTGCTTTCCATGGCTAAGGCCATATCGATCCAACAAACTTGAAACTCGTTTCAGCCCTTGTGTCTTCTTGGGATACTCCTTGACCCATAGTGCATATCTTTGCTTGGATCCAATCTCTGGCAGGATATATGTCTCCCGACATGTTCGATTTGACGAGACGCGATTTCCCTTTCAATCGCTATTACCATCAACATCTGTGACCGCAGTTGATAATGGAAATTGGACACCACCAGTGTCGATAATTCGAACAGCAACACCACCACTCGTAGACTCATCTCCAGCGGCGCCCCTAGGCTCAGATCTCTCACCACCATTGTCAAATGATGAAAACACAATGCCAAACGCCGCTGACAACCACACGTCGGAACACTCATCACCACCGTCGCCAGCTCCCCCATAATCTCCGGCTCTGTCACCAGCCACCGCTGCTGCAACGTCATCTTCAACCTCTCCGACATCGACGACACATGCCGCTGTTATCGTGTCCCAAAACCAATCCTTACCACAACCAAACATTGGCCCAACAACAAATGAGCCCATACATGTTACCCTCACCACATCACAAATACGCCCAATAACCACAAATACCCAGCTTGGCCCAATCACCACTCAAACCCAAACATCAATCTAAAATCACGATCCTTCCCCTAATCATCAACCACCTCAAATCACCTCTCCCAGCAACCTCCATTGACATCCATCACCAACAATCATTAAATGAGAACTCGGGTAAAACAAGGAATCACCAAGCCCAACTCCAGATACGCTATCACCGCAGCCAAATCTCATGAATTTGAACCACGCATTGTGATTCAAGCTCTCTCTGACAAAAAATGGCGTAACTCAATGTCCGACGAGTTCAACGCTCAACTCCGTCATTTCACCTGGTCGCTTGTTCCGCGGGCTCCGAATCAAAATATTGTTGGCACAAAATGGATTTTAAAACTGAAATACTCTTCTGATGGCTCCATTCACATGTACAAATCTAGACTTGTAGCGAAAGGATATAATCAGCATAAAGGTGTTGACTACACCGAAATGTTTAGCCCAGTCATCAAATCTACAATAATTCGCCTCATCCTTGATGTTGTTGTGACTCAAGATTGGCCGATCAAACAACTCGACGTCAACAACGCCTTCCTGCAAGGAACGCTAAAAGAGGAAGTCTATATCAATCAGCCTGAAAGATTTGTCGATATTAATTATCCCAATCATGTTTGCCGTCTTCACAAAGCTCTCTACGGACTCAAGCTGGCACCTCGAGCATGGTACCATGAAATGCGCACGTACCTCCTCTCCCTCGGCTTCATCAATTCTCTAGTCGATGCCTCATTGTTCATCCTCAAGAATGGTTCACATCTCATCTACATACTCGTTTATGTCGACGATATTGTTGTCACCGGTAACATAACGCTCTGCTACAACAAAATCTCACTGCCCTCGCCAGAAGATTCTCAATCAAAGACCTAGAAGATCTCAACTATTTTCTCGGCTTGGAAGCACATAGAACGGACAAAGGCCTGCACCTCACATAACGACGTTACATTCTTGACCTCCTTACTCGCTGCAACATGATGGATGCTAAGCCGGTCACAACACCGAAATGTTTCCACACAAGCGTACATTTTGTACCCTGGAAAGAATCTGATCTCTTGGTTATCTAAAAAGCTAAAAGGAGTTGCTCGTTCATCCACATAAGCGGAGTATCGGTCAGTTGCAAACACCTCTTCTGAAATTCGGTGGATATGTTCGTTATTAGATGAGTTGGGCATTCATATCTCCTCGCCGCCCATCATCTATTGCGACAACGTGGGCACCACCTACCTCTGTGCCAACCCGGTGTTTCATTCTCGCATGAAACATCTCGCGCTTGACTACCACTTCATCCGAAATCAGATAACAGCAGGTCAGCTTCGGGTTGCCCATGTCTCAACAAAAGATCAACTCGCCGACGCCTTGACGAAACCACTAGCTCGTGCCCCATTTTCCAGTTTCTCTTCCAAGATTGTAGTGTCCAAGGCCCCTCCATCTTGAGGGGGCATGTAAAGGAGTAATTGTATTTCCTTATATGTAAATATATCGATTGTAAATGCAGTAGGAAAGCCCTAATAATCCTTTCTATAAATATGTTTCCTCAATGTTAATACAATACACATTCTCATAATATCTTCTATATATATTTGATCACCATTCATCATTTTCTTATAACCCATGATAAAACCATAGTAAAGCATTTTCTTTCCTTATAAACCATGAAACACTAACAACCAAATGAACCAAATCTATTGCGTAGAAATGCAAAAAAAAAATATATATATATATATATATATATATATAAATCGTATGGTTTATTTTATCGACTAATATAATTAATTCCATTAGATGACAAAAATAAATCATATAACCACAAAAATAGTTTCATCAGTGTGAATCCTCGTCAAAACAATTTCATTTTTGTTAAAATTTATGGGCATCCAACTCAAAACCAATTGGCAATGAATTGATTGGCCCAAATACGTTATATACTATTCAAGGTCCCTCCCAACTTCCAATGTGGGATATTTCTCACACTCCTTAGAGATTAAGGCTCATGGCCCAATAATCTCTACTTAATCCATAATACGCCCCCTCGAGATAATGGCTCTTCTAGCCATTAATCTCGGGTCTGGGCTATCGGGTCACTTCTCTGGGTCGGATTACATGAGTGCGTGTTCGGGCCCTGATACCATGTTAAGTTTCATGGGTTTCCAACTCAAAATCAATTGGCTATGAGTGAATTATAGAGTAATAAGATTGAATTGGTTGATTAGATGAAAGAGATACACAATATATAGAGAGATTACATCGTATAACCTAGGGATTTATTATTTACTAAACTACCCTGTTACATATAGACCTTATACGCCCCCTCAAGATGGAGGGACATTTGTCACTCCAATCTTGTCAAATACTTCCAGAAATCGCGGTCGAGGTAACGGTTTCGTGAGCGCATCCGCAAGCTGATCTTTGGTGGAGACATGTGTGACTCGAAGAGCTCCTGATTGTACATGACCGCGGATAAAGTGGTAGTCTAAAGCTAGATGTTTCATCCGTGAGTGAAAGACGGGATTTGCACTGAGGTAAGTTGCTCCCACATTATCGCAATAAACCACGGGGGATGATGAAAGTGTAACTCCAAGTTCGGTTAAGAGTGAGCAAACCCACCGAATTTCTGAAGTAGTGTTGGCGACGGCTCTATATTTTGCTTCCGTTGACGATCTAGCAACGCCTTTTTGCTTCTTCGATGACCAGGCAATTAGTGAAGATCCCAAATAGAGTATGTATGCATTGGTCGATACGAAATCATCTGTATTACTAGCCCAGTCCGCATCCGAAAATCCATGAAGAGCTAAGGGGGAGTTTGCTTTTAGGAAAATACAATGAGATGTTGTCCCAGCAAGATAGCGGAGTACTCTCTTCGTCGCTTGCCAATGAATGTCCGTCGGCCGATGCATGAACTGAGACAAGCGATTAACCGCGTAGGCAATATCATGACGAGTAAACGCCAGGTATTGTAAGCTGCCAATTACCTCTCGGTACTTACTGGGATTGTCGAGAGCAGTGCCAGAGTAAAGGGACATTTTCGGTGTGGGCGCCATAGGCGTAGAAACAGGCTTCGCATCCAACACCTTTGTCTTGAGGAGAAGATCCTGAATATATTTCCTCTGCATCAAGTGAAGACCATGTGATGATCGTGTAGCTTCAATTCCCAGAAAGTAAGACAGATCCATCGGGTCTTTCAACAAGAATCGGTGAGCAAGAGCATCAATTAATCGTGAAATGAGGGCATTGCAGCTGCCTGTGATGAGAATATCGTCAACATACACCAAGATATAAGCAATTTCATTACCGTGAATGTATATGAAGACAGAGGTATCAGCCAATGAATTGAGAAAACCAATGGAACACAAAAAAAATTCTCAATTCCTGGTACCATGCTCTCGGAGCCTGCTTGAGCCCATACAGAGCTTTCTTGAGACGACAAACGTGATTAGGTCGATCTTTGTCAATGAATCCAGGTGGTTGAGATACATAGACCTCGTCGGTGAGCGTTCCCTGAAGGAACGCATTATTGACATCCAGTTGTTTAATTCCCCACGAACGTGCAACTGCTAACTGTAGCACCAGTCTGATCGTGATTGATTTGACGACCAGGCTAAACGTCTCAGAGTAATCGAGGCCATACTGTTGATTAAATCCTCTTGCCACCAATCTCGCTTTATACATGTCAAGATCACCATTAGGTAAATACTTTAGTGTAAAAATCCACTTTGTAGTAATTACATTTTAATTTGGGCTTGGAGGAACCAAATCAAACGTATGACTACAGATTTGAGCATTGAACTCCTCTCCCATGGCCATTCTCCACTTTCGATCTCGCAAATCTTGATTCACGGTGGTTGGTATTTCGGGTTTGTTGGTAATGGCAACAAGAGAGAGTTTTGATTTAGGCTTGGTGATTTGGTTTTTGGCTCGGGTTTGCATTGGGTGAGTATTTGTTGGCAGAGGTGGGGGTTGATTTGTCGTAGAGGAAGGTATCGAGGAAGAAGAAGGAGAAGGATTGTCGGGTTCAAAATTTGGAGTTGGGTTTGGTGGTGGTGGGTTTTTGTTTAGGGTTTGGTTTTGGACCTGTGCAACACTAAAATCAGTTGGGCCTGCTTCATTATTTCCTTGGCCCATAATTGGGGAATTAGAACTTTGTGACACTGTTCTTCTTCCCGAAGAAGTCGATGGCTTAACAATTTCGTTCGACGACAACATATGAGGATCCTCAATCGGGGGCAGAGGCGGCGTTGATGGCGGCGGAGGAGCTAATATGAGTGGCGGCTGGGTTATGGACACAAGTATCGGATTTCGGTGACTCACAGTTTCATGCTCGATTTTGGTGACTCTTGTCTCGATTGTAGCAGAAAACGGGAACTTCTCTTCCACGAATTGAACATGTCGAGAGACATAGATTCTTCCAGAAGCAGGTTCCAGACATAGATATGCACTTTGGGTGAGTGAATATCCCATAAACACACATGGCTTCGATCAATTCTCCAACTTGTGACTCGTGTAAGGCCGAAGCCATGGAAAGCACAAGCAGCCAAATACTTTGAGCTTGAGATAACTTGGTGGTTGGTGAAATAGCTTGGCATATGGTGATTCGTCTTTAAGAACCGAGTTGGGCAAACGATTGATAAGATAGATTGCCGTTGCAAATGCATATGTCTAATATTGAGGTGGAAGAGAAGCTTGATGAAGTAACGTTAGTCCCGTTTCGACCAGGTGACGATGCTTGCGTTCTGAAATGCCGTTGTGTTCTAGTGTGTAAGGAGGCGATGTCAGTTGAGAAATCCTATGAGACGAGAGAAATGATCTCAGCCCACAAATTCGCCACCATTACCAGAATATAAAGTTCTGATTTTTCTTTCAAATCAATTTTCCACCAGACTTTTGAACGCCATGAATGTTTCGCGGACTTGAGATTTCTGCTTCAATGGATAGAACCATGAGTATTGTGTGTAATGGTCGACAAGTATGAGATAATACTTGTAGTTATCAATTGAGACAACGGGTGAGGTCCAAACATCGGAATAAATGTATTCAAGTGGGCTGTTTGAGGTTATGGTATTTGAATAAAACGAGATTTTATGACTTTTATTGATAAGACAATGAGAACAAGGGTGCTGTTTTTGAGTAGAAGGAATAAGCGGTAAAGAAAATTTAGAAATAAGAGTTTGTAAAACATTCAAAGATGGGTGACCGAATCTTGAATGCCACAAAGGTGTAGAGGTTTTTGGTAATGGTGAAGCGAAAAGAGAGGTAGGTGTGGTTGGATGGACTGGTCACTCGTATAGCTCATCTCTAGTTTTGCCTTGGAGTAATCGGGCCCCCGTATGAAGATCAATCACCTGAAAATGAGTAGGAAAGAATTCGACATAAACTTTATTAGCGTTGCACAAGCGGTAAACGGATATGAGGTTTTTGTGAATATTCGGAACATATAAGATATTGTTTAAGGTAAGTAAACGAGTTGGGGTAGAGAGATCAGATGAACCAGTGTGCGAGATCGGAATCGAGGAGCCATCAGCAATGGTGACTTCTTCTCCACTAGTGTATGGCTGATGAAGGGACAGATTATGTAAATCTGTCGTGAGATGGTGCGTCGCACCGCTATCGAGAATCCAATTATTTAGATTATACGACGTCGCAGCTACCATCTTTGCGCGCGGCTGCCATGGAGCTGGAGAAGGAGTGCAGTTGCTCGTGGAGGAGCCGTAGTTGCCACCAGAAGTCTGCAGCTGTGAGCAACGTCGAGCACTGTGACCATGGATTCCGCAAATTTGACAACGTCCTTGATAACCGCGAGGAGCAGACTGGTCATTGCGAGGTTGGAATTGTTGTTGTTGCCAAGTCTGATGATTGCGGTTGCTGGATCGATTCTGATTTCGATAGGTACCGTTGTTGTTGTTGTTGCGGTTGGTGTTGTTGTTGGAGCTGCGGTACTATGTCACATTCGCCGAGATTGGTTGCGAGGAGGAGTTGACAATCGTGGATTGGAGTTTGAGTTCATAGTTGATCAATTTTTCATGAACTTCCGTGAGAGACGGAGGATCATCACGGGCTTCAATCTTATCAATGACTTGTTTGTAATCATCGGGCAATCCTCCAAGGATGTAGTATATTTGATCTTCAGTGTCTAGTGGCTTCCCGAGAAGCGCCAGTTGATCAAATCGGGTCTTGAATCCTTGGAAATATTCATTGATAGATTTAGCCCCTTTCGTCCATTGTTTGATCTGCTGCCTTAGTTGTTGTTGATGGCCACGGGTTGGTTTGGCGTAGGTGGAAGACAGCGTCGACCAGATTTCTTATGAGGTTGTCGTTTTTGCGAGAATCGGCTAAATTGAGATTGAGATGGCACCCAGTAATGCGCTGTAAATTAGCTTATCTTGTCGCTTCCAGAGTGTGTAGTCACGGTTGATCGTGATTACACCGTCGGTGTTGATTGTTGATGGTGGCACCACAACAGATCCGTCGACGTAGCTGGCGAGATCATAACCATCAGATAAGGCGTGAACCTGACGATTCCACATCAGGTAGTTGGTTGACGTCAATCTTGTGACGTTGGTCATGTTGACGTTGAGAAGGGTGGAGGACCCAGAGATCACGACGTTTTCATTGGAGGAGGCTGGTGAAGTCATGATGAGTGTAGCGATGAAGAAGAAGAAGAAAAAAAATTTGAGAAATTTTAGGTGGTGGTTGTTTTTAGGTTTTGAGATATCTCTGCTCTGATACCATATAGAGTAATAAGATTGAATTGGTTGATTAGATGAAAGAGATACACAATATATAGAGAGATTACATCGTATAACCTAGGGATTTATTATTTACTAATCTACCCTGTTACATATAGACCTTATATGAATTGACTCAAGTTCTTCACTACAAGAAAACTGTCAATTTACAAAGAATTTTTACAATGAATTATTTCATCGCAAATTTAGCGACGAATTAAAGATGAATTTTACGAATTCATCGTAAAAAAAATTGATGTAAGTCCGTTGTTAATTTACAACGAATATTGTTTTTTATAATAAAAAAAATCGCCGTAAATTCGTTGTTAATACTGATTTTTTGAAAAGAAAAATACTTTAGAAAACATTTATTGCAAGTTTTTTTAATAAAATGTAATCATAATTACTATAGTTATAAGTTCTAAAATCTTATTATTTAATGTTTAGTTTTATGTTTCATCTTTCATGTTTTATTTACTAAATTTCCACATAATTAGTGTATATATAACATATATTATTATGTTAAATTACACAAAAATGAGTAGAAACTATCATATTATGATCATATATGCCAAAATAATCATATTTAATACAATTTTCACATCTTAAACAGCTTGTTTAAATATTATAAAATTCATATACCATCGGATTTACGATAATTAAACAAGAAATTATTGTAAATTCGTTGCAATATTCAATCGTCGTGTCTTATACCATAAACCCTAAACTTCAAATTGTTTTATTCAAATTTAGCGAGGAATTAACGACAATTCGTCGTAAATCCGTCTTTTTATTATTTTTAAATTAACAACAAAATAACAAAGATTCGTCGTAAATTCGTGGTTTAACTAAAAATACAAAAGTTTCACATCGGAAGTTTGACAAAATCACTTGTAGTATATATATATTAAACAAACCTATAACTATTAAATAACAAATTGACTAGTCAACCTTCACCTCCGGAGTTAATACCACCGCCAGAGCCCACCACCGTCGTCGGATCCCACCACCACCGCCGGAGCTACCATCGCCGGAGCCACCACCGCCGCCGGAATCAACCGTCGTCGGACGTTCGACGCCGATGGCCACAATATATAAAAAAAATGTGTAATTATTTTTTAATTTCGTTGTTATCTTGTTGTTATATGAAAAAAAAATATAACCAAAAAAAATTGTTGTAAATTCGTTGTAAATTAGCAACGAATATTAATCGTTGCTAATTTACGACGAAATTAATCGTCGTAAAATCGATTCAAACCCTAATTTACAATGAAGACGGCTGTTGTAAATGATGTGTTTTCTTGTAGTGTCTTATATACTATTCAAGGTTCCTCCCAACTTCCAATGTGGGATATTTCTCACACTCAGAGATTAAGGTCCATGCCCCAATAATCACCACCGCCGGACATGTTGTCGCTGGAGCCACCACCACCGCCGGAGCCACCACTGTCACCGCAATCAACTGTCGCCGGACGTTCGACGGTGGCCACAAGCACCACCGATTAATTATTTTAAATGTATAATTATTTTTAAATTTCGTTGTTATTTCGTTGTTATATTAAAAAAATTGTTGTAATTTGTCATAAATTAGCGACGAATATTAATTGTTGCTAATTTATAATGAATTGACTACGAAATTCAATTTACACCGATCGATTTACGACGATTTGAATTTCGTCGTTAAATCGATTCAAACCCTAATTTACAACAAATACGGTTGTAAATAATGTGTTTTCTTGTAGTACCTTATATACTATTCAAGGTTCCTCCCAATTTCCAATGTGAGATATTTCTCACACTCCTTAGAGATTAAAATCAATGACCCAATAGTCTCTACTTAATCCCTAATAATTTTGCTTTTAGCATACATCACAATATCAGATATGCCCCATCAAAATTTCCTTTAAAATTTTGAGGAGAGGCTGATACCAATCATATTAGTGCGTGGTAACAACCCATGCATGTTTAGTCCTTTGCCACATTTTAAATATTCCTATTTCTCAATTGTCAGAATCTAAATCTAAACAAAAATAAGCCAGCATCTATGTCGTTGTAGTAAAGGACTCTAAAACGTCTGAATTTGACAAACATTTTTTGCTGATTTCATGGATATCTCTTTGTGGATAGTTCGCTTGGAGACCGGTAATTTAAGAGTGTAAGATTCACACTTGTTTTTTGTAAAGCGTGTTAGTTAGATATAAATACTCCCAAATCTTATTTTTGGTGTTTAAGGTATATTGTAATTTTATAGCTTTTGTTCGTCTAAGGTTTTTGATATTGTCATCATATGGTTATTTTTTAGAAAGTTGGGCTTCATCCACCGGGGAATGAATAAACTAACCACAAAAATACGTTCGAAGTCACTTAAAATATCGGTATGATGTCTTCCGAAAATCTTTGGACGTTCAAGTCAGAAAATGTTTAAATGATTTAGTAAGTAACTTTTCTCTTAATTTTTTTATAAGTTTAACGTGTAAAAGGTGTTTGTATCTAGACTTTGGAGTTCGATGGCCTCTTTAGTTAAATTCGATGAAGTCTTTATAGAATTTATGTTTCTTGTGTTTGGATATTGGGTTATCGGATCTTTTGGTAGACACAAATATTTTTTATAGGTAGTGTTCAGTACGCAAATATTTATAACTATTTATTTTCTTGGAATTGGCCTTTCAATCAAAGAGGTTTTCAAGGTCCTTCATGAACTCTAAATGCCTTCGGATCTCTTAGAAATAAGTATTATTATGTTTGAAAAAGTTATAAAATATTATTATTAAGTGTGTTGAATAAGTTGTAAAATATCTTATGAAATATTAACGAATCTTATGGAATATTAGCGTGGATGTGTTGTGATGCTTTTTATTGAAGTCCTTCAATCTGTCTATTTATATTGATAGAACTGAAACAATTATCAACCCCGTAAAATTCATTTGCGAATCTTCAATAGTTTTCCGAATATTGGACTGAAAATAGCGGTGACTTGTCTTTGGCTCCATTTAAGAAGAAGTATAAATAGCTAACTAGCAATAATGAAGGAACGTGTTACTTGGATTAGTACGTATTGGGTGAGATTTGACAGGATTGATCATTACGGAGACCATCTTCCCAACTATCTCTATTAATTTTGGTTTTGGTTTTGATAGTAATGTCATTGTTTCTATTTGGACCATAAGTCTCATCACTATCATCTGTTGTTTTCTATCAATTCTACAAACTAGATGAAAGATTGACCTAAACTTATAGTTTTTGTCCCCTAACTATAATTAGGATGATTAAGAAAACAAATTATTTATGATTTTAAAATTGTTCAGAATTCATCTTCATACTATATATTAAATTGATTATTTAAGGATGCACGGAAAACAAATACCCAAAATTATAGGTGTACTTGCTAGTTTGCTACTTAAAAATCCCTTTTGTATTGATACTTGGCTTGTTAAAAACAGATATACTTGCAAATTCAAGCATATATGGTTAAAAATGTTATACTTGATGGTTTACTTATCTCGCCATATTGCTTGCTGCTTGCGAATTATTCATAGATTACTTACATCACGTCATTTGTCCTAGTTTTTTTACCCGCTTAAAATTCAATTGGTAAAATTAAATTTGTTGGGATATCGTCTCACATCAGAAGTTTAGACAAAAATTGTATAATATATAAGTAATGTCCAACGCTAATTAGTATGAAATTTTTTGGAAAAAAACCCAAAAACAAATCCGTGCGAAATTTTGCCAATTAAACCCAAAACAGACAATATCATACTTATAGAGAGTTGAACATTAGACATGGACTTGAAAATTGATTATTATCAATCTTTTAATATTGCACATGTTACTTGAGATGTACATGCAAGTATCTAAATTTTGTGACAACGATGGATACCAAATATTTAACTAAAATGATGCCCACATTAATCATCGCAAAACACATGGGACATGGGTGTGTATATGGACCTTCCAGACTGCAGAAAAACACAAACAATTTCATGTATCGAAGCCTAATGGGCCTTTAGGAATCGGTCCAAAGGCCCATTGATTGAACCACGTCACGTGTGAAGCACTTCTTGATAATATTGGTGAGAGGGAGAGAGAGCACGAATGGAGTGAATCACCAACACTCCTTTTACTTGAACAAAGAATCACTTTTTAAAAACCTAATCATTCTCTCTGCCAATTTCAAAATCAAATTCGTTGCAGAGACGACGGAGATGGCAGAGTATTTGGTAACTGGAGGAACTGGCTTCATCGCTTCTTACATCGTTAAATCACTCCTCGAACTCGGACACACCGTTCGAACCACTGTCCGAGACCCTCGTTAGATTCCCAATTTAACATTCCAATTTTTGTCGATTTTTTTTTCTTTCAAATTTTCGAGTTTTGATTTGATTTGTGTTGAAAAGGGGATGAAGGGAAAGTGGGTTTTCTATGGGAATTGAAAGGAGCGAAACAGAGGCTGAAGATTTTCCAAGCTGATCTAACGGTGGAAGGAAGCTTCGACGAAGCGGTGAACGGCGTCGATGGAGTATTCCACACGGCTTCTCCTGTTCTTGTTCCACAGGATCACAACATTCAAGAGACATTGGTTGATCCAATCATAAAAGGAACAACCAATGTGATGAACTCTTGTGCAAAGTCCAAGAGCACTCTGAAAAGGATTGTCCTTACATCTTCTTGCTCTTCGATCCGGTACCGTTTCGATGCCACTGAAGCCTCTCCGCTCAATGAGTCGCATTGGAGCGACCCTGACTATTGCAAACGCTTCAATGTGAGAAACACTTCTCCTCTCTAATCTGCTTTGAGATTTTTGATTAGAAAGAACGGAATATGTAGCCTAGTGGTTTGTACTAGTGTCGTCGATGTGTCACTGCCAGGGTCTAAATCTAGTAGAGTGCATGTTATTGAAAGCATTTCTCTCTAATCTACTTGAAATTTCGGCTTAAAAAAGACTCAATTGGGCAATGGACATGTAGTTTAGTGGTTTGTATTAGTGTCATCAATGTGTTACCGATAGAATGCATGTTTTTAAAAACGTTTTCCTCTCTAATTTGCTGAAAGGACTATTGATGGTGTGTGCTTGAATTGATGCATAGCTTTGGTACGGATATGCAAAGACTCTAGGCGAGAAAGAGGCTTGGAGGATAGCTGAAGAGAAAGGGTTAAACTTGGTGGTTGTGAATCCTTCCTTTGTGGTTGGTCCATTGCTTGGACCAAAACCCACAAGTACTCTTCTTATGATCCTCGCCATTGTCAAAGGTCTTGCTGGAGAGTATCCGAATTTCACGGTCGGGTTTGTGCACATAGACGATGTAGTTGCTGCTCATGTATTAGCCATGGAAGAGCCTAAAGCATCAGGGAGAATCGTATGTTCGAGTTCGGTTGCTCACTGGTCTGAGATCATTGAGTTGCTAAGAAACAAGTATCCCAATTACCCATTTGAGAAAAAGTACATCTCAATCACTAGATTCACCAAGATTTCATAGTCGATCTCATTTTATATATTGATTGATTTTTTTGTATCTTTCAGGTGCAGTAACAAAGAAGGGGACAATAGTCCACATAGTATGGATACAAGGAAGATACATGAACTAGGATTTACATCCTTTAAGTCACTTCCCGAAATGTTCGATGATTGTATCCGCAGTTTTCAGCTGAAGGGTCTGCTCTGAAGATATTCATCTCCATCTATCTTTATTGTCAATTTCTGGATCATGAATCGTCATTTCTATTGATTAAACGCTAGGAAGTTGTAACTAATTGAAAGAACCTCTTTAGTTACTGATTCCAGTAATAAATAAGCTGGTTTTGATCAATCACTTGTTCTAGTCTCTGTAGTTTGAAGTATTAGCAAATGATCCAAGTCTGTGGCTTTCAACTAAATGGGGGCTTTTAAGCTAATGGGCTGAGAATCATCTCTCTTTTAGCCCAAACACCAATACATAGAAGCATCATCATCATATGATTAAAAGCCTCAACAGAAAAGTTATGTAATACAACCTCACACTTTCACAAAAAACACGTATAATATAGCATCAAGAGCTTCCAAAGCTTGTCACAAAATTCATTATGTGTATGAATTTGAATATTCTTTATTAAAAACCTTATAATATAGCATCAAGAGCTTAAAGGCTAATCACAAGATCCTCTACTTCAATCACCTCACCTCGCATGTGCATCTCAAGCTCTCCTTCTTATAGTCTATCACGTGATTGAAACATGCCGCACGCACGTACAGAAGAAAAAAAAAGATATACAAGAGCATGTGCAACCACAAGAGTAGTGGAAGAGAGTGGGAGAGTTACTACTAATACTATTAGAGTATAAAACTCATCCTTTGACTTTTCCTCATTCCCAATCACCTTTTTTTATTTATTTTTTATATTATATACTATTAAATTCCAAAATGCCATACAGCTGTTATAAAATATTTGGAGTTAATTGAATAACCTGACAAAACCAACCCCTGACTTGTTGCCACTTCCGTGCAATTCCCATCTTTAATTTTCCACTCTCCTCTTCACACTATTCAACCAACTTTTCTTCAAAAAAAAGACAATAATTTTTTTATAAAAAATCATATAATTTCATAATCAATAAAATTATAATGCTGTTTTGTTTTGTGATGGCGCGGCGAATCAGCAGAGAAAGAGTGAAGAAAGAGGCCACCAAAAGGTTATGCATTGTCACTTTCTATTAGATTCTTTAGAATCGCAACACGTCAGAATCTAACGCTCCACTGGTAGGGGATTACGAAGATGTGACAGATAAATGGCGATAAGAACAATGAAACAACAAATTAAAATAATATTATTATCATTGAGAAAAAGAAAAGAGGTTACAAAAAGATGCAAGTGTAATGGAAATCAAACTCTTATCATTTTGGACGGCTCTAAAAGCACAATGGAAAAACCCAAAAGTAAAGAGATTAAAAACCATAATTATTAAGCAAAAACAGTATTGAATCATAAAAGCTTTTCTTCACACTTAAAACACTTCAATCTTAACCTCTAAAACCGAAATTAACCAAACTCCTAATTGCAAAACCCGGCTATTATGTCTTAAGATCTTACTTATCTCCGGAACACACTTTTCTTTGTATGTCTTGAATACTAAAAAAACATAAAACTCATACGAAAAAAAATAAAACTCTTCTCACTTTAAAAAAAAACAAATCCTATTTAAGCTGCAAAACTTTTCATGGGGCAAGGGATGTTGAGAGGCGCGATTTGATCGAGGAAAGCGAAACTAGAGTCACCTAGCTCGAGCTCAACATCTGCAAAGTCGAAATCCGGTAGCTCGCTCGGACCGCTATCTTCGAATCCGTCAATGCCATCGAGCAAACCGAAACCATCAAGCTGATCGTCAGTGAGGAAACAATCAAAGTCTAGGTCATGCCCGTTTCCTCCACCAGCCATTGGTCCCTCATCAGCAAAGAAACCAAGATCAGGGATTTGAAGATCAGCAAAGTTGAAATCGAACAACACGTCCTTCGTGGAATCAACACCAGTATCGGTAGAAGTAGCATCATTCGGAGTGATCTTGACCTCTTCTTTAGCATTGACGCAAGTAAGAGCTGAAGCTGAAGTGTCTTGCTCAAGAGGAGCGATAGGTGAAGAGCGAGAGCATTGACTGGTCTCAGATGAAGAAGCATCAGGTTTAGCATTCTCAGACACGGAGACAGAAACAGTGGTTTTGGTGACGCCGACAAGCGCATCATACTCTTTCTTCTTGTCTTTATAAGCTTGATGAGCTTCTTCTTCGGTTTCAAAAGTACCCAACCATGTCCTGATTTTAGTGATCGGATGTCTAATCTCAGCAGCCCATTTCCCCCATTTCCTCTGCCTAACACCGACAGGCTTCTTAGACAACCGAGAACGAGAAGCTGTTAAAGCTGCTGCTGCTTTCTTGACGATGCTTTTGGTGCTGTCCTGAGAAGAACTCACAGAAGAAGGCTCAACACGAGAAGCAGATTCCAAGGATGGAAAGTTAATCACACGGACGATGCGTTTCACTTTACGAGGCTTAGGCTCATCTTCGTCGCTAGAGGAATCATCGGTCGCATAAGGGTCGTTAACAATGATCCGAACTTTTCTCAAAGATTGGGTTTCTTGAGGATGGGATAATAAAGCGTTGTTTCTCTTTGGTTTCTTCGTACCACTCAGAGACTGTTGTTTCCTTAGCTCAACCATTGTTGTTTCACACCCAAATCCTCAAAATACCCAGAAGAAAGAAAACGGAAGAACAAAATTGCTCAAAACTTGGGATCAAAACTTCAGAGACAAAAAAAAAAATAAAGCTTTTCAATATCTCAGCGGACTATGAAAAAAGAAAATTTTTGCTGCTTTATGTGAAAACCCCCAAATACTTCAACGCCAGAACAAGTCCTGCGATTAAAACCATACATAGAGAGAGGCGTTTAATCTTCAGATCTTTTAAGGTACGAAAATGGAAAAAAAAAAATATGAGATGATTCGATACCTTTTGGGTCTTAAGCGCATGGAAAGAGACGGAATCTCGAGAATAAGCCTCTGCTTTGAGCAGAAGTGAAGAGCGTTTGAAAAAGCAGCCAGACCAGATTTCAAGGAAGAAGATGAAGAAGATGATGAAATCGAACAAGATAACTGGGTCAGAGACAAAATCACAGTCGATTCAAAACCAGCCGACATAAATCCGCGTCACAAACGCTCCGATTTCTTCTCACGAAACCCTAAGTTCACTGTTTCTGTTCTTCGTAAAGACACAGACAACAACAAGAACAAGAAAGTGAGAAACCAAATAAAAACCCACACAGCTAAAACCCTAGAGCAGAGAGAAAAACAGAGAGAGATTAGAAATCTGGGGAGGAGATTTTTTCTTTGATTATATAAAAAGAAAAGCAAAAACGAAGGATCCGTGACAAATTTTTCAGTGAGAAAACAGTAAACAAGTGTTAAAAAAAAACTCGATTTTTTTACAAACACCTCAGAGAGAGAGAGAGAGAGACGACGCAAATCTCAAGAAGCGAAGATAAAACATCAAACATCAAACATCAAACAATAAACAAATCGAAGAAGAAAACGATTATTTTTAATAAACCTATGGAGAAACGCAGAAGCAATATAAAATATTTATTAACCTTGTTTGGTGTGTGTTTCTTCCGATTCTCTCTCTCTTTCTCTTTTAATTTTTTGGTGCTGTGAATAAAAGCTTTCACGCTCTTTATATTCTGATTTTCCACTATTGATGATTTATTTCACTTTTTTCAATGACGGTCAAAAGGAACCATTCAAAGAAAAGACTAGAGCGATAAATATGGGAAATAAAATATTCAGTTTTTAGATTTGTAACAGCCAATTAGAAACTAAAATGGTAATATTTACATTATTCTGTAAAATAATCTTTACCAATTTATAGCCTATTCACATTTATTGACCAGCTAAGACATTTAATAAATCTTCCGTTTTTATAGAACCAAAAATAACAATATTTGACTGTAGTTAAATAGTAGTATTATTTTTTTGCGTTACCAGAAAGAAATAAAATAAAAAAAGGAATTTTTAGCATAATATTGGCATTCGGGAGACATATAATAAAATTAGCTGGCAATGGTGGAAAGTAGGGACAATTTTAACATTAATGGCGCATGACTCTCTCTATACTCATGCATCTATCATGGCCCGCCAAGAATCCGAGCGCGTGGTGCTCACTCTCTCATTGCCACAAAGAATTTTAAGAAATCTGTCATGTGAGTCATTTTCTAAATCTTTTTTAAAATATCAGGCATTTTCTAATATTTTATTTTTTGTTGAGTTAAAGAGTTTGGAATTTTATCGACCAAAAAAAAGGGTTAGAATTTCTGATTTTTGTATAATTTTTTTAAAAAACTAACTTTTTGTTTATTTGGATAAGTATCTAATTTTTTGGTATAAAATCTTCTAATTTTGGTAAAAACAATCTCAACTATATTTAAATTAATATATATACAAAATCTTTATAAAAATCTATGTACTTAGCGATTCTTTGATTATCCGTTCATACAAACTTAAGTTAATCGTTTTGTTTCTATTCCTGTCATGTCTTGTATATCGGTGTTGCTAGGGTTTCGATTTCGGTATGTTCTACTGTGTTGCTAGGGTTTCGATTTCGATTCATGTCATGTCATGTATATCTATGTTGAGTTAAAAACTTTAGAATTTTGCCGACCAAAAAAAAAGTTTAGAATTTCTGGTTTTTGTATAATTAAAAAAAGACTAAATTTTTCTTATTTGGATAAGTATCTACTTTTTGGTATAAAATCTTCTAATTTTGGTAAAAACAATCTCAACTATATTTAAAATAATATATATACATAATCTTTATAAAATCTAGCTAAATCCAATTTTCACTAGATTTCTTTATTTTATCAGAAAAAAGAAGGAAACTAAATCACACTTGGTTTTAGATTTTGGTCAAACCGAACCAAGAGCTAACCAATTTGATGTTAATCTAAGCACAAAACTCACGCATTTGGTGTTTCTTACATAAAAAACAAAGAGCGGTAGCTAAAAAACTGTCGTTTATACAACATAGTCTATTAAATTTTTTAAATGGTTTAATGTGAATGTTAAAAAAATGGTTTCGTTTTGTCAGAACCGGCTCCGAGATTTAAAAGGTTAAATGCCAAAAAAATTTGCTCATGCACTAATTTTGAACATTCGTTACACTTTACTAAACCAAAATAGCTCATGCACTAATTTTGATTATTCGTCACACTTTACTGTAACCTAATAAATCTATTAAAAAAGTAACCCTCTAAAAATTTATAAAGCATATACTTGATGAATTTGTATTCAGGACTAGTTTTGCGTTTTGTACAACCGTACGGCTGAAATTTAGGTTTCGTTTGTAAACTTTGAATAGTTAAATTGTACCAAATGAAACGGACAACACATACCAAAAATGCAATGTCAGGAGTAAAATTTTCGATTCTCAATTTTTTTTTTTAACATCTAACTTTCACTTATTAAGTCGTAAATGGATAATACAAAGTATCCACTAACCATGGAAGAGGAACATTAAAATTAGAATACAGCAAATCACAATCAAAAGCGTAATATATCAGCTGAATGATTCATCTCACAATTTGCTTGGTCTCGATTTTTATGCTCATTTAAATTAGGAACTTTTTTAGGGATAATTTTTTCCAGTTTCTTTTCTAGCATACCTTGCTTCTCGAATTATTTATAATATTTTTTATAAGGCATAAACTGAAAGAAAACAAAATCCAAAGGTCAAAATACTAGAGAAATATAAGCATTGTTGAAAATAATTTGAAGTTAATGCATGGTACGAGTCTTGACTTTCGCTCACTCTATTATCAAATGTTCAAAATTGTTTATCTTTAAACAAAGTAGTGAAGTGGTCGTGGAATAAATATCAAAGTAAAAATAATCAAGCAACAAGCTGTCGATTGAAGGAAGAACATCATATAATTATTGGAGGTGGAACGAAAGTGCTGATTTTATAGTATAATCTTTGTCAAGATTTAGCAAAGAATGTTTAAGACACATGTGACACGTGTATGAAAAGATCCTTCCTATGTTTTGCTTCAATCTTACTAAAAGCGAGTTCTAGTCTCTATCATCAATCATAACAAATTAACTCATAACATTATCATAATACATTTTTGTAAAAGTGGCAATGAAATTAAAAAAAATTACAAAATAAAAAGAGGTGGTCTAGAAGACTATCACATGAGCAAACTGAGAGATGATAGATCACACAATAACGTTGGCGATTATGAAAGTTATGAATAACATAAGCATGTTGTGAGTCTTGTGACTTCATACTGACTTAAATAACCAAAGTAAAAGCCACAAACAAAGATAATATAAATATTTTCTTTCCATCTTATACATATCAAGCGTTAATTCATATATTTATTTGAGTGAATTAGTGAGATTTGTCTTGTTCTTCTTTCTTCCTCATATTCAGGTGTATACCAAAATCAAGCCTCTTTATTTACCAATAAGACTGAAACCTTCCATATGTGCAAAAAGAGCTTTTAACACTCGGGATTCAAGATTTTTGTTTTTCTCTAATTGGGATTCAAGATTTGGTCAATTTAGAAACATATGATTCTTGCTATAATTTAGAACAAAAAGAAAAACCAAAATTTGATCACACATTTGCTTATATAATTGAGTTGGTAAAACAAGTATATCTAAAGGTGTGACAAAATTTAATGGGACACGACCCGGTGTTGGTAATAATAACTAAGAAATAAAGATGGAAAAAAAAGGAAAGTGTATATTTTAAACATGAAAAATTAAGTAAGAGAATCTAATTTGTCTGGCATGTGAGATGCACGTGAGGATGAAGAGATATGGGTTCATGGGAGCAACACGTCGTCACATTTAGGTGAAGAGGTGACCATCGTCTCTTCTAAAGCTAATGGTCCTCCTCTCTGTATCACGTGATCTCTTATAAAGTAATCCCCCACTATGTTCATTCTTAAATCCAAACTATAACACGTTGCGATCTTTCTTACGTTCTGAAGTTATTATTCAATGAACATGTTACAAAATGTTCTTTTGGTGCGTGATAAGGCGTTTCGGTGTAGATGTATTGTGTCAGTGCATGCATTCATGATCCACAACTCTATTTGTAGTAAAAATAATTATACGATCGAACTCTATTTTATTTCATCTAATTTCTTTAATTAGTAATCACTAATCTATAAGTTACACTTCTGTTAAGAATTATCACAATTGTCATTTGATTTTTTTTGTATCACAACTAACATTTGTTCACACACAGTTTTACGCAATTTTTTTGGAGTTCTCTCACTTATGTAACTCCTAAAGAAATATACATTAATTATAAATTAATCTCCCTGTTGTTAGCACAAAAAAAAAAAAAACATCTCCCTGTTGATATACATGTTCTTGTGGAGTTTGTTTCTAATCATCTTGTTACGATGGCATACACTACCAGCCGTTAAAGACTAGTTCAGTGTAATGCCTTATTTTATCTATACTAATATAAGAATTTCACCGCAAATCTCGTGTATTAACAAAGTTCTAAATTTGCAAGACAACCACCATGTTCTTTTCCGGTGATTTTGGATAATTATGGTGACTATACGCAAACCTTTTTTTGTTTACATCAACAAATCTATTTATAATAATTATGATGATTTGAACAGATTAAGTTTGTATGCTAATCAATTTGGAATCAAAGAACTTACATTGGAAAATTTTAAAACTACGTGTTAAAACTCCTTTCGCAAGGTAGTCGACACGAAAAGTATGAAAAGAGATAGAAAATCAACAAAACATCCTCTTAGTCGTCAATCATCTTCACGAGTTGAGCACAATCCATATAATCATTCGCGAATATGCATTTCATCGCCCATATAAGAGTTTTGAACTCAACATAAAGAAGGGAGAGTACATGTTGACTACCTTTTAGGACAATTAGGCGATAAAAAATTCCGTTTAATAGGACAAAACCACAACCAAAAGCCGATCATCTATAATATTTTTTACTTTTAGGACATTTTCCGTCTCCTAATGTCTAGTGATGCATGCTAAAAATTTGAACACTTAGTTGACAATCTATAATGTGTAAAGCAATTTGAAAATTTGATTGAGAAGTTAATTTGTAAAGATTTTCGATTGAGACTTTTGGTAAAACAAGCAGAATTATTGAGCTGTAACTTTTTTACGGAGAAGTTTTAGTTTAAAACAAGCAAAAATCGCTAGTTAAACTTGGTTTCGGTAGCTCAACTGATATATATCATTTGGCCATTAAAGAAAAAGAAAAAAGAATCGGTTAGGTCTCAGTTTAACTTACGTTTCAGCTCAAAAATATTATTATTTTAGGTTTTTTTTTTGTTTTAAAAATATATATAGAATGCTGTACAAAAATGTTGTTGGATCAATTTTCATAAAACCAACACCAATTTTTTTTTTATAATATACATGTTTTTTATATACAGTATGTTTCATTAAATCTATTGGAAAAGATGATTATATTTCCAAAACAATAGTTTTGATTTTTAGTGAATAATCTCTGTAAAAAAGGAATGTAAGAGGTTAGTGACATCGATACAAAAAAAGGATATAGAAAAAAAGATGGCTGTTATTAAAATCCGAATATTAAAAATCATTTTTTTTAATGAATTTGATTCTTTACTATTTTGTATTCTCGAAAGAATAATAACAATATAAAGAGAAAAAACAAAGGTGGGCCCATAAAGAAGGTAAGTGGGCCACGCAAACGGTGGCGCGTGGCTCCAAGCACTGTCCCCTCAGACTATGCTATCTTTTCCCGCCATTTAGCCGCCTGCCACTGTATTGGGTCCCACTTTCCCGCCCTTATTCTTTCCCGCTCAAAAAAAGAAACTGCCACCACCTAAACCTGTCTCATCTCTTGCCACGTGCCTTTTGTCTTGTGCTATGGACTCGCAAATTCCTCTGTTTCGCTCGTTTTTCAAGGTCGCCTTATTGCATTATTTTATTTTCTTTTTATTTTTTGTTTTTTTTCTGACGTAGTATTCGGTAAATGTATTGTCAAAAACCTTTTAAAAAAAAAAACATATTTTAACCGTCTCTTTATTTTGCATCAGTGATATTTCTCAAAAAAAAATTTAGACCTTTTAAATTTATGATTTTCTTAAGTTTATTACTAAATTAATTCTAAAAAATAACTGACAGAGCGGAAACTTCAAAAAAATTGTAGAGATAGAACTAAAATTCCGTTGATTTTAAAAATACCCAAAAAATTAGGGTTTGAAAATATTCTTTTCGGTGCTTTATCAAAATCTTTTTATGATTTTTTTTTTATTAAATCATCAAAAACTGAATACAAGCATATGTAAGAGACTATCTATATATATAAAAGAGAATGATTCAAATGTAATAACTCGTCAGATCGTGACACGTATCAAGTTAATCGATTAGATTTTGACATGTGTTTAATAAATTTTCAATTAGATATTGACACATAATATTAACAATAAAAAAAAAAATCTAAACTTAATTAGAAAAGTAAAAAAAGGAAATAAAAAGGAAATTAGTAAAAAAGCTAAAGTTTTAAAAAATAAAATAATTTTTTTATTTAAATTAAAGAAATTAGTAAAGGAATACAATCAGGAAAAGGAATTTTAATTAATAAAAGTTAAAATTTTAAAAAAGAAAATAAAAAAATTATATTTAGATTAAGGAAATTAGTAAAGGAATACAATCCTATAAGGAAAATAAATTATAATTTCTCACGTCTATATAACCAATTAGATAGTTTCTCAATTTCACAGTCAAAAGAGCTTTCACTCACCTATTTCGTGCATAAACTACACACAATTCATTATCTAAACTAGACGGGTGTCAATTAGGGCCAAAGCCCGAGGGCCAGCCCGGTCCGGTACTGAAAAATTGCGGGCTCGGCCCTGAAAAATTGCGGGCTCGGACCTAGAAATATAAGCCCAAAAAATCAGGCTTTTCGAGCTAGTGTGTTTTTCGGACTTAATCCGAAAAGCCTCGAACTTTACATTTTAATTAGTTAGAGATTTTATGTCTTGTTATGTATGTCTTATTAAATTTGGGTTCGCTTATCATATGATTTCAAAGCGTATGAAAAACGTACCATTATAGAAGAAGAAAAATCTAAATTGATTCTATACTTAGAAGACGATAGGTTGGAACTGACTTTTTATGAAGACATGGATGTTTTAGAATGGTAGAAGTGTTAGTCACAACATTAGGGTGAGGTAGCTCGTATGGCATGTGATGTTCTAAGCATTCCGATAACTACAATGGCACAGAGTCTACATTTAGTATTGATGCGCATGTATTGGATAAATATAGAAATCGTCTTTTACCAAGAAACGTTGAGGCACTGATTTGTACACGCATTTGGTTGGATGAGTTTACATTTCGTGATCCAGATACTATTATCATTCATCCATATTTACTTCATATTTTTAAAATCATTATCTATATAGACTTTCAATGACATTTCTATATGATTTATACATATCAAAACTTAATATTATTTTACTTTTTTTATTTGTGGTTCTTGATGGTGATGAAGATTTAGAAGACGATGAAGGAGATTCTAATCTAAACTATATTACCTAGATTTGAAGTGTTTTGATTTTATGTTTTATTTGGTAATACAATTTATTTGAATTTTATTTGTTTTTTTGTCAAACTTTTGCTTTTAAATTTATTTGGATTTGATATAATACATTTCAATTTAGATTTATTTTGATAAATATTTTGTTTTAATTATTTTTCATTTGAGAATTGTGAATTTTTGTGTTTGTAAAGAAAAGACCGAAAAAGCCCGAAAAGCCCAAGAGCCCTGTGCGGGCCGGTTTCAAATATATGCGGACTTTACGGGTTTCGGGCCGGGCCAGCCCGATTGACATCCCTTACTAGAGGTAATCTTTTATCTGCTTCGTTATGTACATAACACTACAAGAAAACTGCATATTTCCAACGAATGTTTACGACGGTTTTAAATCGATGTAACTTTACATCGATTTAACGACGGAATTACGACGAAATATATGTTCGATGTAACTTCGTCGTACATATTTGTCGTCGTATAATCGTCGTACTTTGACGACGATATTACGACGATGATACGACGGCATGATAAATCGTCGTAAATTCGATGTAAAATTACATCGATATTACGACGAATATGACTCTCGCATTTTTCGTTGTAAACTCGATGTAATTTTACATCGAATTTACAACGACTTACATTAACGACGATTAAACGTCGATAGTTTATAGTTTGGTAGAACATGTTTTTAATAGGTTCACCTAACAAATTTACATCGAATTTACATCGTAAGTCCGTTGTAAATCCATTGGTAATTCTGAATTTTTTTTTATAAATACATACTCTCATCAAAAGAAAGTTTATAAAAAAAAAAAACACTATAAAATCTTTTTTATAAAATTTCTATCTACGATCTACGAAGATGGATGTAATCCCAAAAGGATTCGGAGGGAGCGTTGACGAAAGAATTCAAAAGGGGTTTGAAATATTCATGTATCAGGCCGGAAATATGCAAACAACCCTGGAAAGCGGTAAAATCTTCTGTCCTTGTCGTAAATACAAGAATACGAGATATATTTTTATTGAGACGGTGTGGAAGCATTTACTAAATAGAGGGTTTATGCCGCAATATTATGTTTGGTATCAACATGGAGAGGGTTTTGAAAGGAGTCAAGCAGTTGATCATAGTTGTAGTAATTATCAAAGTCAAGTAGATTTTGATGAATCAAATTATCAGGATAGTTATCATCATGGTCAACATTAATTTGATCAAGATCATGATAGGATGCATGCCATGGTTAATGATGCATTTCATGAAACAAATGCTGATAATAGTGGTACTGTTGAGGAACCCAACGTAGATGCGAAGCGATTTATGATATGCTAGGCGTGTTGATTGTGGAAATCACACAAGGATAAAAATAATTGAAAGATCGATCGGGATCTTGTTTTTATTAAATCGAACTCGTCGGAGTATTTTGGGATCGGTAATGAGGTCGAGCTCTCACTTTCTCTCTCTAAAAATGTATATCGAAATTCCTCCCCCTCAAAATGTAATCGGGCTTCCTTATTTATAAGATTCCTCGGCGGCTTCGACATGTTCCCCGAATCCGAGAAAAGTTATGCGAATCCCGGATTAGAAAACTAATTAATCTTCCTTTTCCGTATTTTCCGTAAAGTTCGCGAATCCCGGAAGTGGGATCTGATTAAGACGGGTTAATACCTACGAGCTCGGCATGTCGTAGGTCGGTAATCGCATGATGTCTTTTTCTTCACCGATCTTGAACCGTCGTTGATCGGATCAACTCGACCGATCTCGGTTCGAGATAAGAATTTGAGTTCGGCCTTCACCGAGCTCGGTGATTGTTGCTTTGTGAACTTCTTTACCGATCTTGAACCATCGTTGATCGGAATTAATTCACCGATCTCGGTTCAAACTTGTCGTTCCTAGCCATTCGCAATGAGTTCGGTATTCCTTCGCATCCTTACCGAACTGGCATTCTTACCGAACTGGTCGGTTAAAAAGTCCTTCGTGGACCTTTCTTTCGAGTTCGGAGGTCGGCAACCGTTTCGTGGTCTCTCTCCTGGGTTCGAACCGTCGTCAACCAGGATCAATTGGGCCGGTCTCGGTTCAAACCGGGCTAAACCGGGAAATGCTAAACTCACCACCAACAATTAGCCCCCCCCAGTTAGGCGAATGAGTCTTTTGAGTTCGGCGAAGTTACTGAAGAATTTTTAGTCTGGTTGGAATTGAGATCGGCTATTTCCTTGATCCGAATTTCGGCGGTTCCCAAATCGAAGATCTTTTGAGTTCGGCGAATCTTGAAAAGACGCGTTGGTCCGGTTTCAATAATCGTTGCGGAAATCAAGGAATCGCGACGATTCGACTACTTTAACCATCGCGGAAATCGAGGAGTCGCCATAATTGCCTTTCTCTCTATAAATACCCTCAGACTTCTCCGAATTCTTACTTCATTCTCGCTTACAAGAGGTACGCTTTCTTTTTCTCTCTCCAGCCCTCTCCGTTCTCTCTAGATTATTTTTTGCTTTGAAATTTTCCGACCTTGCTCCGCCGTTATATTTCCGATCTGCTTTGAAGATCTTCAAACTTTCCGATATGTCTTCATACTGTTCTTAGCCAAATTGTTCCGACTTTGTCTTCTTTGATCGAGATGAGTTTGAATTCTTCTTCAGCTTCTGTTAACGACCGAACTCATTCTTCGCAAAATCCGAACATCGATCTCAATTTGTTCGTCACTTCCTCGGATCCGAATGATTCATCCGACGACGGTCTTAGTGTGGTTAGACAAGAATTAGTCAGGCGTAATTCGCGCTTTCCTCCGGCCGGTCCGAGTTGTTCCCGAGCTGTCATACAAATTCCCCATCTTATGGACATAGAGAGTCGCGAGACGGATGCTCAGGTTCGGGTTGAAGATGAGCAGATTGCCAAGGATGATCAAGTTCGGCCTGATGGAGAGTTGGTCGTTGATCTCGAAAATAGACAACCTATCGAGGTGGGCAAACAAGTTCGGCTTGATAGGGAACTGGCTGTCGAGCTTGACGAGGCTGAAGGAGAAGGAGTCCGGCCGGCGGATGAGGTCGTTCCATTATCAGTTCGCAGAATTGTTACACCGCTCACTGTCGGGCCAATTCAATCAACCATCATTAGCGTTCAACAAACTATGGAGCGATGCGGAGCTCCTGTCGATATCGTCTTTCATATCCCGAATGATGACCAGAGACCTTGGGACGTCCTTGAGGGTTTCGTCTGCGTGTATGAGGACTATTTCAGAAGCTGCGGACTTAAATTCCCTTTGCCTGAGCTTCTTTATAGGTCCTCTGCGCGCCGTCATGTTGCGATCTCCCAACTCCAGCATGCCACAATTATCAATATCGCCGGGCTTCTAATTCTTGGGGAAGATTGCGATATTCCAATTGATGTCCGGGTGTTTGAGAGGTTGTTCCGTGTGAACATTGCAAAGCAAAAACCTTGGTTCTTGTCGGCAAATGCGAAACCGGAGTACGACCTTGTCACGGAAAATAAGTCAAGCAAGGTTAACAGTTGGAATACCCGTTACTTTTATCTTTGGGTTGACGACCTTTCTGTAGAACGGCCTGATGGCAATTACTGGACTCAGTGGAGGATCCCCATTGGTAGATATCGGTCTTTTCTTTGCTGTTTTTCAATTTATCTTATCTAACCATTTTCAATCTTGTCTTTTCAGCTCATCATACTCCGAGCATCCTCACAACGATCCCTGGTTTTACTTCCGAGCACGAGAAGAAGCTGAGTGCAGCTGGGAAAATTCGTTGGCCAGAAGCATACCAGGAGAAACTTAACTTGAAATCTAAACGGGTTCTCAGAGGTTCGTCTCGGCAATTGCTTTTATTTTATTTGATATCGTCTTTTCCTAATTCCCGAACTACTTTTGCTTTAGCTAATCCATTCAGAAAGAAGAGGAAGATGAAGATCGATGATATTCCCAACTTTGATTACGATCTGGAGGATGACAAGGACCTTGCCGAGGTCTCTCCCACCCATCAGAACGAGCCGGTTGTCGAGGAGGGGCAGATTCCTTCTGAAGGGGCAGTCTCTGCTGAAGGGGATGCGAATCTCGGAACCGAGCTGGAGGCCGAAAGGCCGAAGAAAAAGAAAAGGAGTTCGTCAAGGAGGTCGGCAAAGCGAGCAGCCAATGGACCGAGCTCCCCCTAGGCGGGCGATAATATTCTGACAGTGCGTACTGAGGTCGCTGAAGAAAATCAATCAGACCGGTCTGCTGTTTCGAAAAGACAACGAACTGTCGGACCATCGGCCCATTCCGTCAAGTTTGATTATGACAAGGACGAGCCCGTCATTAATGATGCTGGAGCGTGCGCCGATCTGTATCAGCAATTGACTTTCGGTATCCAAGAGCTGCCTACAACCGAAGATCTCTTCCAATCAGAAGCTTATTAGAAGTTAGCTCGTATAACTGCCGACGTAAGTGAACTTTCGACTGCTTTGTTATTGGTTCGCAACCATCTTTCTTTTATTTCCTTTATAGATGGTTGCTCAGACGAACGAGCTCGTTGGAACATACGATCATGAGCTTGGTGTAGCACGTCGAGAGGCTATCGAGGTCGGAGATGCTGTCAAAGAACTGCAGAAAGAGCTGCTTGCTGAGCAGGCGAGATCGGAAGCCGGCGACCTTAAAAAGGAGCTATTCGTCTCGAGGAAGGCGTACGCCGAGCTTAAGGCCGACAGGGACGCAGTCGTCCAGCAGTTGAAGAACGAGATGATTCGTCTGAGGGGGACTCGTACAAGGGAGATCGAGAAAAGGTGAAAGATCATCTTGCTGCAATTGATCAGCGGAAGGCACCGTTCCTTGGCATCAACTTCTGCAATGCCCTTGAGAGGAAATACGGCATCGTCGTACCGCCGGCCCATATTGAAAAGCTGAAGAGGCTCAAGGCCGCGAATTCGGTAGAATACGAAGCTATCGCGTGTTGCGAACTCACCAAGGAGGATTTCGCTGTATCACCGTTCATTGAGCCTGTTTATACGGAAATCTCCCAGCCGATTGGGGTAGAAGTCCCTCCGGGTCTTAATACGTTTGGTTCGAATTTGCCCGCGATCTCGGGCAACCGAACAAGTGAGATAAGAGATCAAGATGTCTGATTTTTTTTATTCGCTTCTGCTAGTTCGATAAACTCTTCTTTATGCCCGTGGGGCTTTTTATGTAATAGTTTGCCCGACTGGGCTTTTCTTTTGTAAACTCTTTCTCGTATTGTTTCACTTTTTTTTTGATATCGATCTCGGTTTTATACTTAATCGTATAGTTTCAACTTTCGACTTTGATCTCAGTATTATCTTTTTCGTATCTACGCAATCGAGTTCGGCTTTTGTGAGGTCGTAAAATGATATGATCCTCTCGGGTTCATCATACACCAAAATGGTGCCATAAATATATTCGGTCTTAGCCGGGGTATAGAGGATGAACTCGATTCTACGATCAATTCGAGATCGGCGATCATTAGTAGATCGGCTTACTAGTTTGCGATTGTAGTGAAATTGGCTTATTAATTTTGCGATTGTTGAGAAATCGACTTATTAATTTTGCGATTGTTCAGAAATCGGCTTAATTTAGCGAGAGGAAACGTTCGGCTTTACCTTGGAGCTTCGCATAAGAGTGCATTGGTAGCTCGTCTTAAGATACTCTAGGTCTTCTCAGATCGAATCGGAGTGTGCGAGATTGACTCGGCTTATTTACCTCGGATGATCTGAGAGCGGATATAGTGCGGGACTGGTCCCGGCTTAACATGGAAAGTGTGTTATCCATAGCACCATGAGGATGCGTGCGAGACAAAGCTCGGCTTATTCACTAGGTAGTTCGCACCATGAGGATGCGATCGCCTGGCCAGGGCGTCGATGTGGAAAACCGCGATGGTTTAAGTGTGAACTAGGTAGTTCGGCTTACATTTATTAGTCGTTTCTGACTATAGTGCGAACTAAAAAGTTCAGATTTAAGAAGATTATGAACTTTTTGAGTTCGGTGGACCGTTTGAAGATACGAACTTTTCGAGTTCGGTTTTTGCAGATATGATTTATTCAAATTTGGTGAACTGTATAAGTTCGTCTTTTTGAAGATGCAAACTTTTAAAGTTTGGCTTTTGTTGAAGATGCGAACTTTTCGAGTTCGCCTTTTGCAGATGCTAACTTTTCGAGTTCGGCTTTTTGAAAATGCGAACTTTTAAAGTTCGGCTTATGTGGAAGGTGCGAACTTTTCGAGTTCGGCTTTTTGAAGATGCGAACTTTTCGAGTTCGGATTTTGAAGATGCGAACTTTTAAGTTCGGCTTTTTAGATACTTTGGAAATAAAATTTTATTAAAGTCACAGCTGTACCCGTTGTAGTTCATTTTACATCGGAATGAGAGACGAGCTTATTGGACGAGCCCTTTTTTTTTTTTTTTTTTTGGGCACGATGCCGAACTTAGTAATAATAGTGCTTGATGTTTATAGAGTTCCACGATCTTGGGATCGGGCATTATCTGATATGGTCCTTCCCAATGAGTGCCGAGCTTGCGAAGGTTCGTAGACGCAGCGTTTTTCTCTTCGGTTCCTTGGAAAACTTTTCGTAGGACAAGGTCATCGTGGAACTCTATAAACGTCAAAATAGCGCGCTGCTAAATTTTGATAGTTCTGTATTCGAAGTAACGCTTGTCCGCGCAGTTCCTCGAGTCCGTCGAGGTTGTCGAGCATCATTTTATCGTTGAGGCCGGGATTTTGTGTTAGCATTATTCGGCGTATGGTCAAGATGTTGATCTCGGCCGGATATAAGGCCTCCGTGCCGTATGCTAAGAAAAATGGAGATTGTCCGGTAGATCGCTGAGGTGTAGTTCGATGAGACCAGAGGACTCCGTCTAGTTCGTCGGACCATCGTCCCTTCTTCGCATCCAATCTCTTCTTGAGTCTGTCGATCACGGTTTTATTAGTCGCTTCGGCCTGGCTGTTGCCTTGCGGGTATCTCGGTGTTGAGAAACTTAGCCGGATTTTCCACTTTGCGCAGAAATCGCCGAACAATGTCGAAATGAATTGTGGCCCATTATCCGTGATGATCTCATATGGCACTCCGTGTCGGCATATGATGTATTTCCAAACGAATTTCTGAACATCAAAGGCCTGTATCTCGGCGTACGATTCGGCCTCAACCCATTTGGTGAAGTAATCGGTCTTAACGAGGATGAACTGCTTATGTGTCGTTGAACGCCGTAGTGGACCGATGATGTCCATTGCCCATCGCATAAAAGGGTAAGGTGCAGTTGACGTTGCTAACAGTTCGTTGGCATTTGTCGCATTTAGCGACGAACTTCTCACAGTCTTTTAACATGGTCGGCCAATAGTAACTAGCCTTTTTTATTTTCAGAGCCAGGGAGTGCCCTCCGGAATGATTTCCCCCTGATCCTTCGTGTACTATCCTCATGACTTCGTCAGTGTCGTTGCTAGATACGCATACCAGCAGGACTCCCGCGGCGCTCCATCGGAATAACTCCCCTTCGAATACGATGTACGAGGCTGCTCTCATCTTAAGTCGTCGAGCTGCCCACCTGTCCGTTGGGACCAATTCGGTGGTCCAATCTTTGGGTTCCTCGTCTTCTTCGGCCTCAATGTCAATAGGAACGTGAAGTCCCTCATATTCTACTTCGTTTTGATCGTCGGACTGACCCCGTAGATCGGGATTTTGCGTTAAATCTAGTTCGGGAGCAGCATCCAGGTCGGTATGCTAAGATGGTGCTTTTCTAGCCTTTCTCGTTTTGAGTTTTTCAACCGGTTGTTCGTCGTAATTGCGTCCGCGCGTTGTTACTAGGCATGCCTCTGGTTTCTCGATACTCGGTTTTGGAATGCTTGCGACCGGGATTGTTCGCTTCAAATGAGGGTCCGAGCTGGATGCAAAGGTGGCAAGTGCGTCGGCAGGTGCGTTCTCTCCTCGTGGAATTTTAGTAAGGTTGAAGGACTTGAAATCGGCGGCGAGCTTCTTTACGAGTTTGAGGTATGAATCCATTCGCGCGTTCTTCGCGTCGTATTCTCTGCTAAATTGGCTCGCGACGAGCTGAGTGTCGCAGTACGCATGTACTTGAGTCGCTTCGATGGCCTTAGCCAGTCGTAGTCCGGAGATTAGTCCTTCGTACTCAGCTACGTTGTTCGATGCATTGAATTCCAGCCGGAACCATTGTTCCAAGATTTCTCCAGTTGGCGCTTCTAGGCGGATGCCTACTCCCGACCCGCGATGAGAGGATGACCCATCGACATGTAGGATCCATTGCTCGGTGGTTGAGATGTCGGTATTGATAAACTCTTGCAGCAGTTCGATGAGGAAATCGGCGAGTACTTGGGATTTGATAGTCGTCCAATTTTTGTAATCGATGTCGTACTCGCTCAGTTCGATAGCCCATTTGGTAAGTCTATATACCAGACTGACTCGGACTGTGTAGAATAGTTCGGAGAGGTTGGTCGGTGAGGACAGTGATTGAATGTGATTGGAAGTACGGACGAAGCTTCCGAGCTGCGGTTACCACGGCAAGGGCGAGCTTTTCAAGCATGGGGTATCGAGCCTCGGCCTCGCCTAATGACTTGCTAACGTAGAAAATAGGCTTCTGCTCGCCTCGGTCTTCCTGAACTAGCACCCCGCTGACAGCCAAGGTGGAAATTGCGATGTAGAGGTAAAGCGTTTCTCCGTCCTCAGGTTTGGCCAAGATCGGGGGGGTCGACATATGCTTCTTAAGCTGCGGGACTGCATCTTCGCACTTGTCGTCCCATTCGATAAAAAGGTAGGCATTTGTCTGTTGATCGGGAGATGAATCGGTTAAGCGCGACGATATGGCCAGTCAACCGCTGAACTTCTCGTTTAGTAGTTGAGGATGGCAGGTCGATGATCGCCGAGATCTGCTTGGGGTTAGCCTCGATTCCCCTCTGAGTCACGATATAGCCGAGGAACTCACCGGAGGTTACCCAGAACGTACACTTGTTCGGGTTAAGTTTCATACCGTACTCGTTGAGTATATCGAAGCACGTGTTGAGATGGCCGATATGATATTTAGCGACAAGGGACTTGACGAGCATGTCATCGATGTATACCTCCATAGTTTTACCGAGCTGACTTGCGAACATACGATTGACTAGTCGTTGGTATGTTGCTCCGGCATTCTTTAGTCCGAACGACATGACTTTATACCAGTAGATGCCTCGGTCCGTGATGAACGATGTCTTCTCTCGGTCGTCGGGATGCATGAGTATCTGGTTGTATCCTGAGAAGGCATCCATAAAGGATAGAAGTTCGTTTCTGGCCGTGGATTCCACCAATCTATCGATATGCAGAACCGGGAAGCTGTCTTTTGGGCAAGCTTTTTTTAGATCGGTGAAATCAACACAAATTCTCCATTTTCCGTTCTTCTTTTTTACGACGACTGGATTAGCTAACCAGTCCGGATATTGGACCGCAAGGATAAAGCCTGCTGCGAGCAAATGTTCGACTTCGTCGTTGACGGCTTACGCCTTTTCCGGACCGAGCTTACATCTTTTCGATCTAATGGATCCACCGAAGCTTTGTTTGTGTCGTTGACGCAAGTTCGAGCTGTTGTCCTAAGTTTGCATTCGTTGATATAGCATGTGCGTTGGGAATTTGATCGCCTTTGAGGGTGAAGACTACGGATGGCATTGGGAATTTTAAACATTGGTGGTAGGTCGAAACAACGGCCCTCATTGTGTGTATCCAAGGAGTCCCGAGGATAACATTGTAGATCGCCGGCCTATCGAGCACCAAAACGTTGACCACTCTCACAAGTCCGCCGACGTAGATCAGTATTTGGACAGTTCCCGCGGTCATGGTTTGTTCGCCCGTGAACCCAGTGAGAGGTTCAATATTTTCTTTGATGTCGGAGTCCGGAAAATCCATGTCTCCCAGTGTTTGTCTGAATATCACGTTTACCGAGCTACCGATGTCGATGAGGACTCTTCCGACAGCAACGTCTCCGATAAGAAGGTTGACGACTAGAGGGTCGTTATGTGGCATGTGGAGTCCTTCCATATCGGCCTCGGAGAAGGTGACCGATATCCCGCCTGCTACAACTCAGTTTTGCCGCCGTGCCGCAATTACTTATATGCTATGGTCTTTGATCGCCCGAACTGAATAGTTGCAGGATTCGAGTGCTCCCATGATCATGTTAACGCGCTTCCGAACTTACGGGATGTTCTGATTTTCGGGTTTATCCTCACGATCTCGTTTTGGTTGCTCCGTGTTAATTCTTTGTCCCAAACTTCCGGCGGCATTCGGTCGACGACCTCCATTATTTTCATTACGGCGAAATCTGTTTCCAGGCCGGAATGCGGCCTCGACCGGGACTTTGCCCTTTTTGTACTTCAACAAGAGGAAATCCTTGAGGTGTCGGCATTCTTCGGTGCTGTGACCCTCTCTGTTGTGAAATTGGCATAACGGTTCTTCGCTTGAAGTCGGCTTGTTTAGTAGCTCGGGCCCATGTATTCCAATGTTGTTGCGGTTGAATAGTACTGACTTGTTGTGTCGTAGTTCGTCTTTCGTAGTGAGATCGGTTCTCGCGGTACTCCTCTTTTGGCTTGTCTCTGGGTGTGACCTGCTTTGAAAGGGCGTACTGCTTATCCTTCGCGGCTGTCTCTTCTTGTTCGAGGATGTAGACGTGCGATTTTTGTAAGATGTCCTCCAGAGTGTTCGGCCAGTTGCGTTTGATTTCCTTGTGAAAATCCGATTTATACCAGGTCGCCTTGTAGAGGGCTTCGATCGCGGCTTCGTCGTCGATGGTGCAGTTAGACACGATTGCTTTAAATCGGTTCATCAAATCACGCAACTGCTCATCGCTTTTCTGCTCGAGGGCCCATAGGTCGGCGTTCTGAGTTTTTTGTTTGATGAACATGGTGAAGCGCTTGAGAAACTTGGTAGACAGTTCGGTATAATTGTCGACCGAATGCGCATCTAGCTGTGAGAACCAGTCGAGCGTGGTTCCACTGAGGTTCTCCACAAAGAGTTGGCAAGTGGCGGCATCTTTTTCCTCTTTGGTGTCAAATCAAAAACGGTTCATCATGATGCCGAACGAGGTCATGAAGTGACGAGGGTCGGTGTGCCCATCGTATGGCGTGATTTTGATCTTTTCCAATCGTTGGACTGGTGTGTTGACGATCCGATGTGTGAATGGTATTTTTTGGGTCTCTTGAATTACGCGGTCAATCTCGGGTGCCGAACTGGTAGCTTGATGGAATTTGGATTTCATGTCTTGAAGTTGAGCTCTGATATTCTCGAACTCTTGATCTAGAGATGCATGATCGGTGATATGTGTCCTCTGGCTATCGGCGAACCTTAACGTGAGAAATCGAACTGTTTTGCTTTGGTTTCGATTTAGCTCAGTGATAAGGTTTTGGCGAAAAGAGGGTGTTACTTCCTCGGGTCGGAAGGGTGATGGATTCAGTCTGAGTTCGCCGAGTTGGTCTCGCAGTTCCGTCTGGTTTGCGAATTGAGAATCGTTCTTTTTGGCAACTTCGGTAAGCTGTGTCGCCAGGGCCATCATAAGAGTGGTTTGATCGACTGGGGCCTGGGTCATAGTAGTACCTGGTGGGATAAGTGAGCTATCGTTGTTGTTGTCAGTCGGGTTGTGATTTTCCAGGTTGAGATTATCGAGTTCGGTATTCTAGGTTCCGTTATCGCCGAGCGTGGAACCGCTACCATCAAGTATCGGGGTTATCATAGTTTCTGTCATCGTCGGGTTGTTTCAAAAGAAATTCAGAATGTGGCTGTTAACCACAAGGTCGGAGAGCCCCCCTCCTTCTAGCGCCAATTGTTGATTGTGGAAATCACACAAGGATAAAAATAATTGAAAGATCGATCGGGATCTTGTTTTTATTAAATCGAACTCGTCGGAGTTTACAAAAGTAATATGGGATCGGTAATGAGGTTGAGCTCTCACTTTCTCTCTCTAAAAATGTATATCGAAATTCCTCCCCCTCAAAATGTAATCGGGCTTCCTTATTTATAAGATTCCTCGGCGGCTTCGACATGTTCCCCGAATCCGAGAAAAGATCGGCCTTCACCGAGCTCGGTGATTGTTACTTTGTGAACTTCTTTACCGATCTTGAACCGTCGTTGATCGGGATTATTTCACCGATCTCGGTTCAAACTCTTCGTTCCGAGCCGTTCGCAATGAGTTCGGTATTCCTTCGCATTCTTACCGAGCTGGCATTCTTACCGAACTGGTCGGTTAAAAAGTCCATCGTGGACCTTTCTTTCGAGTTCGGAGGTCGGCAACCGTTTCGTGGTCTCTCTCCTGGGTTCGAACCGTCGTCAACCGGGATCAATTGGGCCGGTCTCGGTTCAAACCGGGCTAAACTAGGGAGTGCTAAACTCACCACCAACAAGGCGCTGCAAATAAGCCATTGTACGATGGATATAGAGAAGGTCAGTCTAAATTGTCGTTAGCAGCTAGGATGATGACAATTAAAACGGATCATAACTTAGCTGAGGTTTGCATGGATGATTGGGCTGATCTTAATAAAGAGTATTTGCCAGAGGATAATTTGGCTGCCGAAACATAATATGAGATTCAGAAGTTGGTGTTTAGTCTTGGGTTTCCTTCTGAGATGATAGATGTATGTGTTGACAATTGTATGCTATTTTGGAAAGATGATTATAAGCTGCAGGAATGTCGACTTTGCCAAAAACCAAGATTTAGGCCGCAAACTTCTGGGCGTAGTAAGATACCGTACCAACGGATGTTGTATCTTCCTATAACTGATAGGTTGAAAAGATTGTATCAATCTGAAAGGACAACTGCATCGATGAGGTGGCATGCTGAACATTCAAAGAGAGAAGGAGAAGTGACTCACCTGTCAAATGCAAAAGCTTGGAAACACTTTAACACGGTACACCCCGACTTTGCTAACTCTAAGCGAAATGTGTATCTTGGTCTTTGCACTGATGGATTTAGTTCATTTGGTATGTCTGGTAGGCAATATTCTTTGTGACCAGTTATTATTAATTATTAATTTATAATTTTAATTATTAATAAAATAAATATTATATATATAATACATCGATTTTACATCGAATAAGAATTTAAATCGATTTTACATCGATCTAAAATATACGACGAATTTACATCGATTAATTTTTACATCGCTTTACCAACGAATTTACATTAATATATTACGACGATTTATGACGGATTGTCGATACAAAAAATCGATGTAATCTTACATCGTTTTACCAATGATATACCAACGAGATAATTTTCGTCGTAAACTCGATGTAATTTTTACATCGATATTACAACGGGTTTACGACAATTTTTAATCGTCTTAGTGTTTACGACGAATTTACGACGATTATCGTGTAACGACGATCCTATTACGACGATTTGACAATCGTCGCTAATCCGTCCAAAGCCTGTTTTACATCGATTTTACATCGATTATATCCGTTGTAAAATGCATGTTTTCTTGTAGTGTAAGCAAGACTAATAGAAATCAAATACATGTATGTATTACTAATGTCTAATCAAAATTATGCTTCGTTATGTACATAAGCAAGACTAATAGGAATCAAATAAATTAATACATGTACGTATTACTAATCGCTTAGTTATGTATTGTATGTATTATCTATCAGCTTCGTTATCTAAACTAGAGGTAATCTTTTGTGTATTTGAAATTATGTTGTATATTATGAAATATCTTCGTTATATACAACCGCTTATTATGATTACCCGTGAAAATTATGATGTACGTTATGATGTACGTAGTACATTATTGCAAATATCTTAACGTACCCGCATATAGAGGTGGTGTATAAAACAAAAATAATGTGGGTACGTTATTGGTGTATATAACGAAAATAATTGAAATTATGTTGTACTTTAATGCAATTTTTTTTTAATAGGGATATCAAGAGAGAAACAATGAGTGCTGAAATTCTAAATAACAATAGGGACTATTTAACATTAGATAGCTTAAACAGAAAACGTTCATATCGTCGTACTGTAGTTCGTCTTATCAGAAAGTGGGAGGCAAGAAATTTGAAAAAAAACAATGAGCTCATAGGAATGAATTTCCTCTTACTTGATGAGAAGGTCAGTATATTTGTAAATTTTTTAACAAATATATTATCCTAATTTTATAAACTTATTATCTAACTTTAATCTAAATTGTTTGTGAATACATGAAAATACTATTCAAGGTTCTGTTCACCATTCCCTTTTTGAAAAATTTGGAGGTCAATTATGTGAAAGAAATCTTATTGAAATTTGCAATTTCAATGTGCAAGAGTGCAATAAGAACTACAAAGTCTATGATCATAAATTTATGATAAGATTAACTGAGAGAACAAAAATAGCCTCCGTGGGACAAAATTTTTGTCAAATACCTCTTGAAAAATTTCGACTTCGAAATTACGAGGATTACGCTAAATTGAAAGATGCATCCGAAGATTTATACGGTACATTCATGATTTTTTTTATTTAAAAAATTTCCTATATATTTACATGTGTATTTGACCCTTTTTAAAAATATAGATGTAATCGGTTATATCAAAAATATGGAAAAATCAGATGTGCGTAGTCGGACTACACCCACCCTAAGAAGGGTTACTCTGACTTTATTGTTAGAAGGGTAAGTTTTTTCCTTACATTCCACTCTCTCTTTATGTGTCTCTGATTTGTTCATCTTTTTCCATGAGTTAACCGTGGAAAAGAAATACCAGCAACAATATGGACAGAACAAGCAGAACAATTGGAAGACAAATATCGTGGGGGTGGAAAGTGATAACATTGTGCTCATCATGACAAGTGTTTTGATTAAGATGTATCAAGGTGCAATTTTTTTGTCGGCATCTTCTGGAACTAAATTCTATATCAATTGTGATTTTGATTATGTTACTGCGTTTCGAAAAAGGTAATTTCTTGATTCTTATTGGTTTCAAATTAATATACTAATTCGGTAATACTAAATTTACTAAACTAATTATAATTTATATTGTATCTCATTAGTTTCAGATACGATGGAGGTTGTTTAGTTAATCATGGCGGCATGACTGGTCTTTATTTTCCTTTATATAATAAGATTGGTCTTTATTTTTATTTAAAAATAGTTTAGATTCACAATCACAATTATGTATTTTGCCATATTTAAAATTCAAAAAATAAAAAAATAGAAAATAAAATCAAAATCAAAATTTTGTACAAAAAATTACGATATGTGATTAATAAGGCTGAATAATATTTAATATTTTTTAAAAAATACGAACAAAAATTAATAATGAAATCAATCCGTATCTAGTTTATAATAAATTCCAAAACCCAATAATCTATAAAATCTATAATAATTTTAATTAATTAAATAAAATATAATAATAAAGATACGCTGCATCAATAACGTTGTGTGTGATGTTTTTATAGAATTTGTTATTAAAAATATTTAAAAATCTTTGATGAGCTCTTTTCAATCTAATTATTATTATTATTATTATTATTTATTAAAAATATATATAACTAATACAATTGGGGTCCTTAATTATTAGAATACGGGGTCGTAGTCTCGGGTCGTCGCACCGCTTGCCTTTCCTACTGAGCCGGCCCTGCTGGTCTATGGTTTAAAAAGAAGGAGCCGGCCCTGTTTGGCTATGGTTTAAAAAGAACTCTTATAATATCAAATATGTCAGATCTTGTATCTGTAATCTGTTACAATAATATCTGAAATCAAAATATGATGTATAAATAATTGCGAACAGTGAAAAATCTTCTAATAATAAAGAAGTGAAGTGAAGTAAAGCCGACAAGTTGAAAACAGTTTTAACAAAAGTTGTTGGGAGTGGAAAGTAATAACTGTTCGATTTAATCTGGCTTTTATTTTTAATCTGGTTTAAGGTGGTTTGACATTCAACCGTTCGATTGATTACTAATCAGACGAGCAAATAAAAGGGACTCATAAACTGAGCGGTTGAATAAGTGGTTGAAATAAATGGTTTGAAATTCAAATGAGACGTTGTAAGCCATCCAAAATAATGTGAGTTTATAACCGTTTTATTTACCAAAAAGGCGGTTGGATTTTTCTTAATTTTTAAATATTTTTTATTTATTGAAAAACTTATAATGATATTACGAAAATTTAAAGTTAAAGCTAAACTTAAAAACAAAACATTATTTATATTTTAAATGAGTTTTTGTGATTTTTTTAATGAATAATTTTTAACTAATCAACCGTGTAACTAATCAGAACCATTATATAATCGCTCGTTTTGATTTAACCGTCTTTTCTCGTCCGCCATTTTTAACCATTTTTTCTTTAACCACATTCTTCACAACCTCTAAAAAAACTCTTAATCACCTTGTTTAAACAACATTTAATGGGGACACGACCCGATGTTGATAATAATAACTAAGAAATAAAGAAGGGAAAAAGGGAAAGTGTATATATATTGTAACGCCCGTGTTCCGGAAGTGGGTGTATCGATCGATACCAAGTGGGTATCGGTCGATACCAATTGTGTGTATCGATCGATACCAGGTGGGTATCGATCGATGCCAGTCGGGTTTCTCGAAAGGAAAGTCCTTTAAGTCGTCTTCTTCTTCTTATCTTCTTTTTCTTTCACGCGGTGTTCTTCGAGTGAGAGAGAGAGCTGGCGTGAGAGAGAGAGAGAAGAAGAGAGTGAAAGCTTTGAGAAGCTTGGATCTTGCGAGATCGAGGGAGGTTGGAAGAGCTAGGGTTGAGCGTGAGCTAGGGAAAGAACGGGAAGCGTTCTTGAGCTCGGGGAAGTCTTCTAGAGCTCGATCCATCCGATTTTAAGGTGAGTTGTGACCAAAGGTTAGCAATTAAGCTTCTGTGGTACTTGGTTAAGCTTGATTGTTGAGTTGGTGGCTCGATTGTGGCGATTTCTGGGTTTCGATTTCGCGGTGGTATTGAGTCGCAGGGGAGTATCGATCGATACCAGGTGTGTATCGGTCGATACCAGTCCCTTGTCGGTAGACTCGTGTTGATTGTTCGGTATCGGTCGATACTAGGTGTGTACCGGTCGATACCAGTGGTTGTTAGGTATCGGTCGATACCAGGTGAGTATCGATCGATACCAGTGGTGGTTTCAGTATCGGTCGATACCAGGGGTGTGTCGATCGATACCTGTGGTTGTTTCTGTATCGATCGATACCAGGGTTGTATCGGTCGATACCAGTCCCTTGTCGGGAAACTTGTATTGGTTGGGTATCGATCGATACCAGGGGTGTATCGATCGATACCAGTTGTTGGTTGGGCCTAGGAAGCGTGTTGGGTGTTAGCTTTCAGGCGGTGTGTCTAGTTTTTCTTGGAATGGAATTGCTAGGCGTTGGTATAGTTTTTCATGGAGTTGAATTGCTATTTGTGTTGGAAGTCTTAATTGGTGTTAATTAATTCTTCGTATTGATATTGCTGATTATTGTTAATTGCTACCTGTTGTTGGAATGATCATCTCACTCAGCGTTTGGTTAGCCAAATGTTGATGCATCACTTTTGTCGATGCAGGTAAAGATAAGGTGTGATCGTGGAATCGAGGCAGTGAAGAGGGGATGATTAGGACCCGGGGTTTTATTTATGTTGTCGTTGTTGTTTCTGTTGTTTATAGAACTGTTAGCTTGTGTAAGCTGTAGTATTGTTCTATGTGTTGTTTAAATTGTTTAATTATTTATGGAAGTTTTAATTATAAAAAAAAAAAAAAAAAAAAAAAATGGGGTTGTTTCATATATATATATATATATATTTTCCGTCAAAATATGATTCTATTAATTTGAAATAATATAGTTTGAATACAAGGTATTAGTTAACCAATAAGACGGATAAATACATTCTGAAAAATAAATATTGTTCGGAGGACTTTTTCGTGCCACAAATAAGCAGCTTCATTTGATTGTCTTAAGACGTGAGCAAGAGAGTGATTTCCGAATTTTTCACGCCAAAAATTAATATCATCAACCAAATTCATGATTGAAATATCCTCTTGAGATTCTTGCAAGATGTCGACTAAGTTTTTGCAATCGCCTTCAAAACATATTGATTTGAATCCGAGACTCCACATACTTTGTATGGCATGTAATAGCGCTTTACCTTCTGCTTCAAGGGGTGACCCTGCTTGTTGTAAGATAGCGGATTCCCATAATTTGGCAAGACCATGATGATCCCGTAGAACCCAACCACCAACAACACGTCTTGTTATCGGATCATATGCGGCGTCATAATTACATTTAAGAGAACCTATGTTTGGCCGCCTCCAAGACAAAGAGACTCGTTCATTAAATACCGAGGAAGCATTCTTGTTAGAAACTCCATTTAAATTCAAACTCGTAGTCCATTTATTCACATCAACCACAGCATATGAAACATCCCTTCTCGGTCTTATCCGAGTTTTTTGGAAAATCAAATTGTTTCGTGATTTCCAAATTCACATTAACCAAAAAGGCAAAAATTTCTGGTGCATTGTTAATCTTGTATTATTTTGGCAATCCAAAATATTTTTGACATTCTCCTCTAACTCGTTTGAAGGGAAGAATAAGAAAGGTAATGGCAAATTTGCAGCACGCCATGTTGAAATTGATAGAGGACAAGTAAACAACATGTAAACAACAAGTGATGAGTCCGGAGCCAATTGTCATGATAAACTCGTGTAGTACGTCCATCTCCAATTATAGAACGAGAACCCTTTTTCAGCAGCTTAATACCTTCTAGAATTGAAGTCCAGCCAAAGGAGTGATATGGCCGTGGTTTAGCATCAAATAAATGATCATCTTTAAAATATCGTGCTTTGTGTAGACGGGAGAAAACACAATGTGGGTTAGTCAAAAGTCTCCACGCTTGTTTTGCCAACAAAGCATCATTGAATTTAGCCAAATCTCGAAAGCCTAAACCACCATCCGTTTTCGAATATTGTAATCTTTTCCAAGCCACCCATGGAATACCATGTTCTTGAGAACTTTTTCCCACCAAAATCGCATTAATATTTGCTCTATTTATGAGATTACTTGTTAGCGTAATTTAAAGCATAGAGTGTACTGGCATTGAGATGACAACTGATTTTAACAAGACTTCTTTACCGGCTGGAGATAAGAAACGATCTTTCCAAGCTGAACTCCGCTACTTTACTCGATTGATTACGTTGTTAAACATTTCTTTCTATTTCCTTCCAAATTGTTCGGGTAAGCCCATATATTTTTTACCACCCCCATGATTGTTAATTCCAAGCACACGCTTTAATCTTTCTTGTTTGTCTCCCGGTATGCGAGATCCGAAAGTAATCATTGATTTCTCTTGGTTAATTTTTTGTCCTGAACATTGTTCATAAACTCGAAAACATCTTTTATCGCAGCATAGTTTTTCTGGTTTGCAATACAGAAAAACAGAGAATCGTCGGCAAATAGGAGGTGTGTGATCGACGGAACACCATTACCAACCTTAATCCCATTTATTTGTTTTTTCCGCACCTTAACATCTAGGAGATGACTCATAACATCTGCACACAAAATAAATAGGTAAGGTGATAATGGATCACCTTATCGTAGACCACGTTACGGAGTAATGAAGCCTTGTGGATTCCCGTTGATTAAAACCGAGTAACTAACAGTACGAACCATTGTCATAATCCAACTGATCCACAAATCATAAAAACCAAAAGCATGCATAGTCTCCTCCAAAAAACGCCATTCAACACGATCGTATGCTTTGCTCATATCTGTTTTGATGGCCATATATGTTTGTGAGACTCGTTTTCTTGACTTCAAAGAATGCATTAATTCATGAGCGATTAACACATTATATGAAATCAATCGGCCGGGGATGAAAGCTGCTTGAGATTCAGACACAATCTGATTTAAGGATGACTTTAATCTCTTTACCAAAAGTTTTTAGATTATATTGTAGAGAACATTGCACAAAGCAATAGGCCTATAGTCTGAGAGTGTAACTAGTTTGTTGATTCTAGGAATCATACATATATTGGTGTGGTTAATACCAGATTGAAGAGTCGACGTTTGGAAGAAGTGAGTGACTTCACGTATAACATCTTTCCCAACAATATCCCAGCATTGTTGATAAAATCTAGCAATTAATCCATCTGGTCCCGGAGCTTTGTCTACTCCAATGCTGCATACCGCCTCAAAAATCTCCTCTTCCGTGAAATCTCTCGTGATATGTCGATTTATATCTTCTGTTACAGAGGGTTTAAATTCAGAAAAGATTGATTGCAAGAAGGTGTTGTTATCACTTTGTATATGTTTTGGAAGAAAACTTGAGCGTGTTCTCCAACTTGCAGGTCTCCTCGATTAATTTGTCCAAAATTATCTTTAATTGAATGGATACGATTTTGGTGAGTATCGTTCTTTGGTGCAGGCATGGTAAAATTTTGTGCTTTTGTCTCCTTCAGATAACCATGTATTTCGACTTTTTAATTTCCAATAGGTCTCTTCATCTCGAAAAGCTTGGGCAAGGCTTTGACGTAAACTTGGAATCGCTTGACGTGAAGGACCTGAAGATAGTAATGCTAATTCGAGTTCAAATTGAAGCTCGTCAATTCGCTTTGCAGAATTAAGTTTTGAAGACCTCCGACATTGTGCCATTGATTTGCGACACTCTGTAATTCTATCCAGAATCGTAGAATTTTTTCGGAGTCGAGGGGAATTCCAGCCATGATTAACGTAATCCTTGAACTCTTTTATTTGTAATAAACGTTTGTCAAAACGAAATTGCTTAATCGGGTTCTCGTCGACAAAAGCCACAATGGTTACTACTGGCCGATGGTCCGATCCGTATAAGCGTAGAAATTCCGCTTCTGATGCTGGAAATTTTGCTAACCACTCAGAGTTAGTCACCACTCGGTCTAAGCAACATTTAACAAGATGTTTTCCCCTTTACCCAACCAAGGAAAATCTATTTCCTTTGTGTCGAAGATCCGCAAAATCACAAGAACTATACATGTTTCGGAAATCTTGGAAGCTTCGTTCATCACGTATTGGACCTCCATCCTTCTCTTCATTTGATAAAATCTCATTGAAATCACCAATGAGTAACCATGGTCCTTGTCGTGATTGGTTCATTCTTTCAATCCTTTCCCATAAATCATGTCTTTTTGATTGATTTGGATCACCATAGATGCACGACAAATAGAAATCCATACCATTGTATTCAACAAAGACATCAATCATTCTTACATATTGGAAAAACTTATTTATACACATTGTTTTTTTCCATAATAAAGCTAGTCCCCCACTTCTGCCACAAGGAGGAACATAAATTACGAATTCAAATCCTAAAGATACACACACATCCCTTACAATATCACACTTATTTAGAGTTTCCACTAAAAATAATAAGTCTGGAGAAACTGTTTTGCAGAGTTCCTTCAGCCTTTCTTCGGTGAGTGGAGCTTGTAAACCTCGGCAATTCCAGGAGCATAACTTCATATTGACTGTGGGGGTACCGGGCCCCCTGCACCTCTGTCTATTAGCTTGACCTCAGAGCATGAACCAGTAGACTCACACATTTCCTCATTGAACGGAAACATGACCATGGTTCAGGTTGAATGGCAAGTGGTGTCTCAAGCATACATTCCACTGCCTCTTTCTTTCTCTTACGTAAACCAAATCATCTCCATGATTTGCATATGCATAAAAAACATCCAAGAACTCCTCTTCCCGAAATTTTCCTTTTGCCAATCTGCGTTTCTGGTATTCCTCATCTTCTAACTGTTTCTTGTAGTTATGAATACCAGGCGACATTTCCGAGAATTCTAAACCATTAAATACATCAACAACAGAACTATGTATACCTGGAATGGCAATTGGGTCCAAATCTGCATACAATTCAGAAGTATTGACATCAGATTGCTCTTTATCATAACAACGCAACATTGCTTCAATTTCATACCTTTTCCTCTTTCCAAACCCAGAAAATTCTGCTTGCTGCAATTTGGACTTAACATATCGCTATTTTTTTGCCATCAAATCAGCATCAATATCCACAGAAAGACTTTGTATGGCATCAACACCCTGACCAGAAGACGGTCCAGCAACCGTTCGGTTTTGATCAACGTTTTCAATGTCTGCAGGAACGAAATCGCCATGGATCTCCTTGTGATTATCATCATTATTATCACCATTTTCATTCTCATCATGGTCATCATCTGCACCATCAAAACACAAAGGACAGTATTTCGATTCATGAGACAGTAAACCACATTTCACGCAGAAATTTCTCAATCTCTCATAACGAAAACTGAGAATCGTTCCTTTTGAAACGTAACGAATTGTCGATGTTCCAATTAACTTTCACCATCACACAATCGACCAGATTTTCCGATTCATCAAAATCGGTGGCGACCACCAGACCAAGGGTACGACCGATGAAATCAACCATTTCCCTGTTTAAGAACTGAGAAGGTATTCCTCGTATATGGATCCAAAACGGAATTGTCTTCATTTCATCCTCCGATAAGTTCGGATGCCAGCGCTGAGTGACTAACATCCACTCGTTGAACGACCAAGGTCCTCGTCGTAAAACCAAATTGAGCGCCTCTTCCGACTGAAACACGAATTGAAATTTTGTCAGAGTAACAATTCTTCCAACAACATTAGCACTTAAACCCCACAAGCGAGGCATCTGGTTGATCATGCTCTCATATTTTGTTTATTTGGGTTGAGAAGGACACCCACAATAGCGAGACGATTCGCTTGCGCCGCTTGGGCACATACAGCCTGTGGGAGAGCAATTGGGGCATCGTTCATGTCCAGTGTGATATCCTGCATCTTCCTTCTGATATTATCACCCATGATTGCAGAAATTTGACGGAAGAAACCAGAATAGAAAGCAAAGTGCTAAGAATTTATAGAAGGGGGAATCCAAGGCGGTTTATGGATTGAAAGGTAACCAAAAAGGAAATAACTCCCACAACCGCCATAGAAACTTCTCAACGAACAGAAACCGGCAAAAAAACGGACTGTAACTGCCGGACAGAGACTCTCGAGGAAGAAGAAGAAACCGTTTTCATAATTTCCATCGTAATCGCCTAGAGAGAGAAACATGTTTTATTTAGTGTATATATTTTAAACATGAAAAGTTAAGTAAGAGAATCTAATTTGTCTGACATGTGAGATGCACGTGAGGATGAAGAGATATGGGTTCATGGGAGCAACACGTCGTTACATTTAGGACTGTAATGTTCGCAGAGGTCGAAAGGGCCCCTTCTAAATCTAATGGTCCTCCTCTCTGTATCACGTGATCTCTTATAAAGTTATCCCCCACTATGTTCATCTTAAATCCAAACTATAACACGTTGCGATCTTTCTTACGTTCTGAAGTTATTATTAATTGAACATGTTACAGAATGTTCTTTTGGTGCGTGATAAGGCGTTTCGGTGTAGACATTCTTGATCCACAACTCTATTTGTAGTAAAACGAATTATACGATCGAACTGTATTTTATTTCATCTAATTTCTTTAATTAGTATCACTAATCTATAAGTTACACTTCTGTTAAGAATTATCACAATTGTCATTTGATTTTTTTTGTATCACAACTAACATTTGTTCACACACAGTTTTACGCAATTTTTTTTGGAGTTCTCACTTGTGTAACCAGCTTATCATTGACTTGTGTTGAAATTAATGTCAAGCTTGATGACGCCTAAAGAAAGATACATTAATTATAAATTAATCTCCCTGTTGTTAGCACACACAAAAAAAAAACAACATCTCCATGTTGATATACATGTTCGTGTGAACCACATCTTGTGGAGTTTGTTTCTAATCATGAATTCGTTACGATGGCACACACTACCGGCTGTTAAAGACTAGTTCAGTGTAATGCCTGATTTTAGTTAATCTAATCTAAGAATTTCATGCATTATACTGAACTAGTCTTTAACAGCCGTTATATAATCGTTCGTTTTGATTTAACCGTCTTTCCTCTTCCGCCATTTTTAACCGTTTTTTCTTTAACCACATTCTTCACAACTGCTAAAAAAAATCTTAATCACCTTGTTTAAATAAATTTATCAATCGAAAGTTTGATGACTTGTTCTTTCCCACCGCTCACCACGACTCGGTACAGTCGCAGCAGAAACTAAGGTCTTGAATGGTTGTACAGTCCACTCATGATCGACCAAATCAGACCAGTCTAATTTTTTTTCTCCATCTTTCGCATTTTTATCCTATTTACCTTGGACCAACTTCGAAAATAAAAATATGTTTAGTGTTGGAATTCGTTTTTGACAACTTCTAACAAATTTTCCGTCTAAAACCTTCTTCGGAATAACTGGATTTTGTGAGAGATAGATTAGTCTCTGGGAGCACTATAACATAGTGTACTCACATGTTTAAATCGGAATTCATTTAAATGAGAAATGAAAGTTCAAGTGGATTGATTGAAACTTAAAAAGCTTAAAATTTGGCTAAATGTCAAATTTTCGCATTGAAAACTTGAATTGAAATCCTTTTAATATATAAAGGAAGATGTCTAATCCTTGGTTCATAAGGGTATACGTTACCTTGTAAAGAAGAAAAGACTGAATCCATGTTAAACCATATGTGCACGCACCGGAAAGAACTAGGCTCGGTTTGGATTTAGGTGTTGGTACGGGTAGATGACGTTGGTCCAATAACTATCTTTTTGTATCAAAATTTTTATTTATGTGATTGATCACTATATAGAATTAAATTCGGTCAACAAGTGAATCATTTTCTTTATTAATATAGAATTAAACTTGGTCAAAAATAAATTCTTTTCAATTGGATAATTAATTTTTATAAATATTTTTGTAACTTCCACAATTCATCGTAATAGATCATATTAAAATAGATTAATTGAGCATTATAGACAATATAGTTGAGACAAAAAGTCACGTCTCTCTCTCATTCCACGGCAACAAAAATGTGTTAAAGATCCCTTTCATATTCCTCTCCTCATTTTTTGTTTCCTACAAAAATACAACATAAAAAAAAAAGGTTTGAAAAGTTATGATTTTAATGAAGCTAATCGTAAATAATATGCAGTTATCATGAAATTTAGAATGCCATCCAACCATTACACCGTGGAGCATTTTCAGAATTAAGGAAAGATCATATCACCTCTGCAAATTTGTTATTATTCTTAATTCATGTACCAATGTACCATTATCATTTTAATATTATGATCATCAAATGTAATTTATTTTGCAAATATCAGTTTGTCTTGTGATAGAATTTGCGTTCCTACATTTAATACGAGTAAACAGTAACTGTATACCAAAATATCACTATTCCTTCATGTATCATAGTATGGAGCTTAACATACCAAAATGTTAGTATGATTGGTTCTATCCGGAGTAGAATGAACAACTATTTAAAACCTAAATAATTCATTCTTAATTAAGTTTAGCAATTAATTCCTAATTATTTAAAACAACTGCTTATCAAAAGAAAGAGTATCATAATTTTTGTTCGGATAGATCATTTATTTTCCCACGAGAACTATCACATCTATCCATATCCCTTCCAAACTATGGTTCCATTCTAAATCTCCACGAAAGCAAAGCTATAGATCTATATCCCCTGGAAAAAAGTTTGAGACTTATATCCGACTCTAAACCGTATCATGACCCAATTATGACTTTATTACAGTTAATAAACCGCAGATTATGACCCATATCCGACTAAACCCATAAAAATCAAATTCCCCAAAATCAAAAACCTTAAATTATGGAAAATCCGGAAAAAGCTAGTCATCAACATCAATCTAGATATACGAAGAACCATATTAAGGAGAGAAAAGAAAACTAGTTGGGTTTTGATTATATGATCATTCAAAGGCCCATTGATTCTCCTTGCGAACCTCTTCTTCTTCCTCGGGTGTAAAATCATTCTCAATGTTGAAGTTTGAGCAGATCTCGTCTGCAGGTTTACAGGCTGTGATCATATCAGCGACAATTTGGCAGGTGAGATCGAGCATGCTTTTGATGTTTAGGTAATTCATAGCCAGGATGAGATCGAAGATGGTGGATTGATCGGTTTCCATGAACTCGGCGTCCCACTTCTTGAGATCTTCGGAGGAGGAAGAGGCACCATCAAATTTTGAGACCCTAATTCTAATTTTGAGAATCTATTGGGTATGTTTATATAAAACCCTAATTCTAATTTTTTAGAATATATGATAGAGTAGGGACACTCCACCAATCACTCCACCAAACACTCCACCAAACACTTCACCAAACACTTCCTCTTCCTCTCCACCATCTCCTCTACTTGTCTTCTGTCTACTTATTCTTCTATTTATGTACCCATGTACTCATCAACTCTATTTAATAAATAACATCATCTCTTTCAGTATATCATCATCGTATCAGAGCAGTTACGTTCCAAATATATATATATATATTTTTGAAACAGACTTCTCTTTCGGCCGCTGGCAGCCATCTTTTCGTATTGTTGTCGTCCAATTGATCCGCATCATGTCGATTACCTCTAAATCGACCGCCACCAATCTCGTTAATCCCTCCGATCCAGAGACATCAATTCTCTCCGTTAATATGATGGGTATTACTAAGCTCACTTCGACAAACTACATATCGTGGTGTCTACATATACGTATGTTCCTCGACGGCCATGCTCTCGCCCAATTCATTGATGCTTATGGGTCCATTCCTGAGCCTACTGTCACGATTAATAACACACCTCCTGGCTCCGTCAAGATCAGTTGATCTTTGCATCTCTCTGTGGATCTATCTCAACACCGCTTCAATCCCTTGTCACGAGTCCCTTGACGACTCTCGCAGCATGGCAGATCCTCTCCAAGACATATGGTGCCCCTTCCCGTGGTCACATCCAGTAGTTGAAAGACCAATTGAAGAAAGCCACCAAAGGCACTAAAACAATTGATGAGTTTATGCACTTTATGAAAGCTAAGGCGGATGAGTTGTGGAGTTCATTATTGATGGTCTTCCCAAAGTTTACCGTGATGTATATGATGCGATCCATAATCGTGAAACTACAATCTCTTTCGACGAATTTCATGAAAACCTTCGGAATCGAGAAGCATCTCTGGTATGTCGTGCTTCACCCTCTGAGTCTTTTCCCGTCACTGCCAATGTCGTTTCTGCTCCTCGTTTTCGCAACCACAACAGCAACAACAACAATTGGCAGCCTTCCCTTCGTCAGGATTTGCGTCCAGCATTTGACTTGCGTTCGTCGGCTCCCCATGAGTCTCGATCACAATTTGTGTCCACTCAACGATGACAGTATCTTGGACGATGTTAAGCATGTGGCAAGCAAGGTCACAATGCTCAACGATGCTTTCAGTTCAGCCTCGTTCATAATCAATCTCAGCAGCCGGGAAGATGGAATCCACGAGCCAATGTGGTTTTGACTTCTCCTCAAGACACGCCATCATGGCTCCTTGATTTTGGTGCATCTCACCACATCTCTTTGGATCTCTAGAATCTCTCGCTCCACAACTCGTACGTTGGTTCTGATAATGATGTCATCGGTGATGGTAATTGTCTTTCGATTATGAACACAAGCTCAACTTCTCTTCCTACGCACACTCGTTATTTGCAGTGATCCAATGTGTTGCATGTTCCTCGTATAGAGAATAATTTATTGTTTGTTTATAAGTTATGTGTGGATAACAATGTCTCAATCACCTTTGATCCTTTGGCTTTTCAGGTGAGGGATCTACACTCGGGGGCTCAAATCACAAAGGGCAACGTTAAGGATGGGATGTATGAGTGGCCTCTACTTTTGTCCTCTAGTTCTAGTTGTGCTTTTCGTAGCCACATGACCTCCTTTTCGGATTGGCATTCCCGTTTAGAACATCCTCACGTTGAGCTTTTGAATTAAACTATTAATCGTTTTGGGTTACCCTTATCTAATAAAGTTTCTTCTTTTCATCTTTGCAAAGCGTGTTCGATTCATAAGAGCCATAAGTAACCCTTTGGAACCAATTCGATACGATCCACTAAACCGTTGCAAATAGTTTATTCCGATGTATGAACATCTCCTACCCATTCATTTGATGGTTACAAGTATTATCTCATCTTAGTATATCACTTCACACATTATGCTTGGTTTTATCCACTTAAGAAGAAGTATGGCGTTCTTGACACATTTGTTAAGTTCAAATCTCTAGTTGAAAATAAGTTCTCCACTCGCCTCATTACTTTTTATTCGGATAATGGTGGTGAATTCTTAGCTTTATCTAGTTTTATCTTGGCTAATGGGATATCGCACTACACAACCCCTCCTCACACTCCTGAACACTATGGGCTCTCGGAAAGAAAACTTAGACATCTAGTTGAAACGGGATTAGCTCTCCTTAGTCATGCCGCCTTACCCACAGAATTTTGGTCGTTTGTGTTTGCGACTGCCGTTTATCTTATCAATCTTCTTCCATTAACTTTCAGATTCCATTCGAAAAACTCTTTGGGGAACCACCGAATTTTCAGAAACTTAGGGTCTTTGGGTGCCTTTGCTTTCCTTGGTTACGACCTTATACATCCAATAAGTTAGAGCCTAGGTCCTCTCCGTGCATCTTCTTTGGGTATTCTCTTACTTAGAGTGGATATCTATGTTTTGAACCTCTTAGTTCTCGTCTTTATGTTTCTAGACATGTAGAGTTTCACGAAACAGATTTTCCCATGAAGACGAAAGATTCCACTTCCTCGTGTGCTTCAGTTGTTGAGGAACACTCGGTTCTTCCACTTTCTGTCTCATCTCTACATTCGCCACTCGCGCATCCCCAAGTTTCGATACCTCCTGAGATGTCTCATTCACCTCCGCTTGAAGCTCCATTACCAGAATCTTCATCGAATCCTGTTCTAATGGTCTCTCCACCAGCATTGATCGATACTGAAGTGTCGAATGACACCTTATTTGTGGACAAAAATCCAGTTGCCTTGCAACCTCCGGTCAACACTCACACCATGGTAACACGTGCCAAGAACAATATTTTGAAACCCATTACTAAGTTCTCTCTTGGTGCAGTGCTCTCTCCTTATCTTGAGGTTGAACCGGCAACTCATCGCCAAGCACTTACTGATTCTAATTGGCGTTCGGCGATGACTGATGAAATCAATTCCCAGCTTCGCAATGAGACATGGGAGCTGGTGCTTCCACATGATCTTGAAAATCTTGTTGGATGTTGTTGGGTGTTTAGGATAAAGCGGCTTCCTAATGGTGAAATTGATCGGTATAAAGCATGCCTTGTTGCTAAAGGGTATAACCAACGACCAGGTATCGACTATTTTGAAACGTTCAATCCCGTTATCAAAAGACCTTCGGTTCTGCTCGTTCTCAGTTTGGCGACTTCTCGCAACTGGACATTACGACAACTTGATGTCAATAATGCCTTTCTTCAAGGGCCTCTCGATGAAGTGGTGTATATGGAGCAACCTCCTAGTTTCGTTGATAACGACCGGCCTTCTCATGTGTGTCGTCTAAAGAAAGCTATTTACGGGTTGAAGCAAGCTCCGCGTGCTTGGTACAATGCTCTTTGTACTTTCCTTCTTGCTTCGGGTTTTGTCAATTCTTTGGCGGACACCTCATTATTTCTTCTTTAAGTCTCGGATGTGGTTCTTTTTGTTTTGGTCTATGTGGATGACATTGTGATCACATGGAGCTCGTCTACTCATGTTCAACGCTTCATTGACTTGCTTAGTGAGCGTTTTCTCTAAAAGACATTGGGTCTCTTGGTTATTTTCTTGGTGTGGAAGTGGCTCGTACGTCCTTAGGACTCTCACTCTTACGCATGACAAGTATATTAATTATCTTCTTAGGAAAGTTAATATGCTTGATGCCAAGCCTGTTTTGATACCAATGGCGGATAAACCGACACTCACAAAGTTGAGTGGGACTTTTCTTGATGATGTTACTGAGTTTTGTATGGTAGTTGGTAGCTTACAATATCTCTTATTCACGCCCCCCGGACATTGCTTTTGCGGTGAACAGATTGTCTCAGTACATGCATCAGCCAACTACGGAGCATTGGGCTGCTGCGAAGAGGATTATAGATACTTGTGTGGCACTCAAGATCGTGGTCTTTTCTTTTCTGCCTCAAATCCTCTTATTCTTCATGCATACTCCAACGCTGATTGGGCTGGTGATAAAGATGATTATTCGTCTACAGGGGCAGATCTTGTGTATCTTGGTAAACATCTTATTTCTTGGTCTGCAAAGAAACAACCCACCATTGCCCGTTCTTCTACGGAAACTGAGTATAAGTCGGTTGCAACTACTGCATCGGAGGTTCAATGGGTTCGCTTATTGCTAACTGAGCTTGGTGTTTCATTGTCCTCCCCTCCGGTTATCTACTGTGATAAAATTGGTGCTACTTATCTCTCGGCCAGTCCAGTCTTCCACTCACGTATGAAGCATGTGGCCGTTGATTATCACTACATTCGTAGTTTGGTGAAAGCTGGTGTTCTTCATATTCGTCATGTGGCATATGCGGATCAGTTAACTGATGGCCTAACTAAGCCATTGCTTCGCGCTCGGTTTGTTCCTCTTTGTGACAAGATTGGATTTACTCCGGTTCGTCCATCTTGAGGGGGCGTATTATAATTTATGATAGAGTAGGGAGACTCCACCAATCACTCCACCAAAAACTTCACCAAACACTTCCTCTTCACGCTCCTCTCCACCATCTCCTCCACTTGTCTTCGTCTGCTTATTCTTCTATATATGTACCCATGTACTCATCAACTCTATTTAATAAATAACATCATATCTTTCAATATATCAACATAATTTTGAGAATCGATGTCATTGTTGCCTCCTTTCATAAAATAAATGTTGGAAATATAGTTAACCCGTGGAGTAAACCAGACCTTCAATTTACTGCAATTTTGGATCTTCAATTTACGGATTTGGATGAGGTTGGGGTTCGCAATCTGGATTTAGTTTAGGTGAAAACAGATCGGGGAAGAAGTAGATGAAGTGTTGGGTCGGATTTATTTCGAGTCGGATCGGTTTTTTCAAGTCATATCGGGTTTTTTCGGTTTTGTTTCGGAGTTTAATGGTTTGCTCTTGGGTTTAGATCACAAACCATGGAAACAAACATCTGTGGGGATATAAGTCTCAAACTTTTTTTCGGGGATATAGATCTATAACTTTGCTTTCGTGGGGATTATGAGGATTAAGAACGGGACCATTGAGAGAAATCTGAATGGATGTGATAGTTCTTGTGGAGAAATAAATCGTCTATCCTTATTGTTCTCTTTAAAATAATTGTGATTGAATTAATATATTGATAGAAGTTGTAGTAGTGGGAGCATCATAAAGTCGTAGGGCTTAGGATATTGGATCTTGTGGGCTGGACTTATCATCTACTACGCTTTTTGGATTAGAGCCATAGATTTTTGCCTAACTTTGTTAGATTATGTTGTCTTGACTATTAGAGATTTAGCATGTGTCTCAAGACAAGGATAAAGACCGCCAAGATGCCGACAAGTTATAAACCTATTGAGCCTCTCACATAGGCGTGATATATGGATGATTTATATTAAATATATAGTCAATGGTTGGGTATAAAAGAACTTCAATGAGTGGAAAAAAAAACCTTCTTCCAAATGGACGAATGATTGACCGTTACATGACATATACGTTGATGATATCATGTTAATGAATAGTCTTCGTTTATGTATGCTGCTGGCGATTGCATCATCTTTCTTCTTTATGTACGAAAGCTTAACCATACAAAACTAAAATGTAGAAATACAAAATGATGACACAACATACTGTATGTACTATGCACATTTAATATGGACACAATAAACAATAACGGATAGTTATATGGCGCAATAAATGTAGACATACCATACCAATATATTGTGTCTTGTGGTTTTTTGTTGAAAGTGTGATCCGACGATAGATCTAACTTTCTATGAACAGTAGTACCAAGCCTTATTGATCGTTTAATAGCTCTAATCTATATGACCAGTTTATATTTCTAAACTCTTTTCAAGACATTATTCGGTTATTCTCCATATTTTGGTTAGACTTTTCACGTACCTTGATGTTATTGAACCTGAGGCCCAACCCTAACCTTTGCTAACTTGGGTGAAACAAACCATTAAACTTTCTTGAAATTCTCAATTTCTCTACTTCGATTTTTGTAACCAAAAAAAGAACTTTTGAAAACATATACGGTCCTATGAGATATTTTTGGAATTCACGAAACTTATCCTTTGTCAGAAGCTGGAAAAAAGCAAACAAATAACGAAATCAAAGATAATAATAATAATACTTGTGCTTCCAATTTTTTTTTATTCAGACTAAAACATAATCTAAAAAAGGACACAGAGACGCAAACATAATCTAAAACCAAGCATCTATTCTTTCTTTCTTATAATCCGAAATGGAGAAGAATAAGCATATCTTTTTTTCTTAATTAATCTTATTCTCCGCCCCAATAATTTACCAAACTCTCTCACATGTAAAACTAATTTGCACCATTAATACCCATTTTCCAGGACATGTTAAAGTCCTTACCAACTAGCATCTCAAGTCCCTGAACTTCAACCATCACACTCTTGTTCTCTCCTTCATCTTCCAACCCAACCACATACGTGTGCTCCTTCGAGCTAACTTCAATCTTCTTCATCTCGTTCGAAATTGGGTTTCCATTGATTTGAATCTCAGAAGCTTGCCCTGTTCCTTTAAGTCCCAAAACACTCACTTTCTCAATCACCCAACCTTTGCTCAACGCAAACTTCCCTTCCTTCACTTTTGACCACATCTTCACAGTTCCATTTCCGACCGAAGCGTAGAAGTCGACGTACGTGGACTGTCCGTTTCCTAGTTTCATCTCCGGAAGCTCGTCCTCGTCCAGATAGAGTTTACCCGTAGCGTATCCCTCTGAAGCTCCCGCCGGGAAAGTAATGACGAGGCTAAACGGCGTCGTTCTCGCTTCTTTCGAAATCAACCCGCCTTGTTGCATCGGTAATATAGTGTTTTGGTAAAGATGAACGTTCACGAAGTTTAATGGAGCAGGGAGAGTCACGCGTTTCCCGTTCTTGGACACAACGGCTTGAGTCATGTCGAACATGTGGTACCAAGAACCTGGTGGGAACAGAGCTTCTACTTCGGTTTTGCCTTTTTCAAGAACCGGAGATATCATGAAGCTGCTTCCAAGCAAGAACTGTCTGCTCGAGCCGTAACATTCGGTGTACTCAGGGAAAGAGAAGAAGAGCGGTCTAGCGATTGGTGCACCGGTCATATGAGCTTCGTAGTTGAGAGTATAGAGGAAAGGAAGGATTTTGTATCTCATACCAAGAGCATTACGAGCCGACTCTGCAACTGTGTCCCATTGGTAAAGCTCTTGTCTTGGAGAGTAGTAATTGGCGTGATCTCTCGAAAAGGGATAGAACGCGCCGACCTCGATCCAACGGTTGCAGAGTTCCTCGGTTGGTTGAGGGTAGAATCCACAAATGTCTGAACCAACCATAGGAACTCCGAAAATCCCGAAATTCAACATTGTCGAGATGGACACTTGCAAGCTCTGCCATGTTCCTTGGTTATCTCCGGTCCAATGAGCAGCGTATCGGCCCGAACCAACAAATGTAGACCGGGACAAAATGAAAGGACGTTTGCCTTCGATAGACTGTAAGGCCTTGTGTGTCGCAATGGTCTCAGAGAATCCGTAGATACTATGAGCATCATACTCTCGAACACCATTGTAATGTAAAGCACTTGTGGCTATTGTCTTGAAACCAACAGGAGCTTTGACTCCAGTTGCATTGATCTTGTAAGGAGGATCATCCCATCTCGTCTTGGTTATATTCTTGCAATCCAAGCAACAAACCCAACCAGGTCCTTCCCCACTCGGACACTGCTTCCCCTTTGGGATTGTACACAATCCAGAGCAGAAGTTCGAAACCTCGTTCATGTCGATCCATAGACCATCTATCGGGACTAACTCATGGAAGCGGCGGATTTCATCGCCCCACCAAGAAACCGTCTTTGGGTTAAGGAAATCAGGGAAGTAAACCGGACCAGGCCACACTTGAGCCAAGAAAGGCTTTCCTTCATACTTGATGAACACATCGTTAGCCATGGCTCTCTGGTAGACGCCGTAGCTAGCGTTGACACCAATACCAGGATCATTGATCACAATATACTTCATTCCCATCTTGTGGATCCTGTCCAAGAACTTCAATAGCTTATCACGAGGATAGCTAATAGGATTCAGTGTGAAGTCTTTGTGACCGTCCATGTGATCATCATCGTTCCAAATCACATCGAGAGGGATCTTGGCCTTTTTGTAACTGTCCACCACATCTTCAACAACTGATAAATTATGGTATCCCCATCTACATTGGTGAAATCCTACAACACAAAAAAAAAAAAAAAACGAAACAAAATTAGTATAAAACTACACCTCTAATCAAAGATGGGTTTATAATAAATCTGTCACATGGCCAAAAAACAAGATTTGCTATATTTCCTTTTCAACTCAATAATATAACCGTGGTCCAATATCAAAGATCATATTGGAAAAAAAAAAAAAGATCTACAAAAGAGGAAAGCAAAAGAACACCTCTTCACGATCTTATCTTTTTAAATTGGAAAAACCATAATTAGAAAGCGACCTTCATTTTAAATACATATCCAACAAAAAAGGATAAAACTTTCTAAAAGTTGTGTCGGAGATACTCTTTACGATGAATTTCATTACTACATGTGGCATTACAAGACTATTCAACACACATAGTTTAATTTAATAAATACTCGTTTTTTCAATTCACTCTGACTACAGTCAAAAACCTGGAGATTCCATACTAATACTCATCACCACAAACAAAATCACTAATCCTAGGCTCTTAATCATCTTCTAATCTATAATTAGCACAAAATAACATTAAATTAAATCAACAGAGAGAGAGAAGGAAAAAAAAGCGCGAGAAACAGAGCAATAAATGTGGCGTACCTAGAGACCAGTAAGGCATCGGAGCTGGCCGACCGATTAACGAAGTGTACTGATCAACGACGTCGAGAGGCGAAGGTCCGGCGACGAAATAGAAATCGAAAACTCCTCCGATGACTTTGTAAGTCAGAGAAGTGCCTCTATAAAACACATCCATACCGTTACTGTTGAGGAGCAGAACGGCGTGCGCGTAAGGCTTGCCTCCGACGTTCCTCAGATCCATGTAAACCGGATGCGAACCGTACAGATCGGTGTTGAGGTTAATCGCCGATACGTCCTCCGTGTAGAGCGTGTACGGCTCGTTAGGGACGAGTTTGATCCCTTTGGCCTGAGAGTTCTCGCCTAGACCGTACAGCGACGCGTCTTTGGGCAAAGAGGTTGAGATCTCGAGGTATTGATCTTTGAACACCATTTCTCCCAAGGCTGGGTCGGAGCTGGAGCTTGTGTTGAACAGCGTCTGGCCGTTGGATCTTCGTTTCACGGCGAAGCTGAACGGATCTGTGGTGAAGCTGAAGGTTAGCTCCGATCCGGATATTTCCTGGACCGTAATCGGAGATTTTCGTGATTTTCCGATGATTTTCCCCACCGGCGGTGGCTGTTCTCGTGGGAGGAGGTTGTAGGGAACCTCCCATCGTTGCTTCTTCGCGTCTGTGATGTGAACACGGAGGCGATTATCCGTCTCGTGCCTGCGACGGGAAAAATTAATCCAACGGTCAGAAATCGAAGAGGGAATATAGGGTGCGAAGTAGATGATAGAAGAAAGTGTATTTTACTTGACGAAGAGACGGAGGGTGGTGATATCTGAGCCGTAGATTTTGTTCTTCTGTTTGACTTGGAGATAGCCGATGAAACCACCGTCTGGAGATTCTTCGATGGAGATCAAACGGTAGCCTTTGCCGATGGTGTTGGAGCACTGGACGGTTGAGAAACAGAGGATTAAAGCCACCAGAAGAGAAAGAGATGAAAAAACTGTTTTTGGAGAAGCCATTGTTTCAGTTTTTGCGTAAAGTGTAGTAATACTCTACACACTCTACAGTTTTACACTGTAGTGTAAGCAGTGAAGGAGAGAGAGAGAGAGAGACCCTCTCTACGTTTTGCTCTTCGATAAGATTCTGAACACTTAGCGAGGATATAAATACTAGTAGAAAATGTTTATTATCCAAGCGTCTGAATTGATTATGACTAAATCGATTAAAGATTTCTTAAACAATCATTTCATTAATCGGTTTAGGCCAACCGGTTTAAGTGTCACGATATTTTCGAGCTTTCGGTTAACGTATGGGGAGTTTCTTCTTTTAAATAGTGACTATGGATTTGAGCGGGCTAATGGAGTTTGGTGGCTTTGGGTGGAGATGGAGATGTCTAATTTTTTTAGATAGAAGCTCATACATTCAAATACATAATTTAGAATCAATAATTAACTAGTAGATGAATGGGGCAGAATTTTTAAGCATGTGAGCCTTTTCTAGTTTTGTTCAAATTGTGAAGATTTTATTATTAGATGTCATGTTACTGAAATTTTGTAGTTGAGGTAAACAATCGAATTAAACTCTAGGGAGAGAAAATAAATTAATTCTGTATAATTGATTAATTAACGAATGAATGTACATATGGAGTATTTATATACAAGTATATTGAGCTAATAAATCATATCAGCGTTTTTTTAGTTTTATGTGTAATCAAAAGTGTAAACACTAAAGAGTAAAAACAAAAAAATAATGAGATAATTGCATTTCCAGTCACTTTTTTCAAAGTTTATTTACAAAATTGATACTTTTTGTTTTTTTGTGTCAAATAAGGATTTTGCCTCTGATTCCAATTGGTCGGTGTACTGTACACCGTTGATTCGCGCAGTATTGTACATGAGTACGACTAGAAAGTCAACGCGTATACAATACAATAAGTGTTAGTTTTCAAATTAAGTTTAGAAATGCTAAAAACTTTATAAAAATTTCAAAAAGTGACTAAACAGCCAAGAATCCCAAAAGTAATAGGGTTCTTGCATGTACAATCACTGTATGAAAACATAGTTTGTATATTAACATTTTACAAAAACTAGAAAAATAAGTAACACTTTTTGTATTGTACTGTACACGCATTGACTTTCCAGTCGTATCCATGTACAGTATTGCGCGAATCAACGGTATACAGTACACTAACCAATAATAAACAGGGACAAAATCATCTTTTCAACAGAGAAAGTGTTACTTATTTTTACAGAATTTTATAACGTTGTAACGTTATAACAAAAAAGTGAAAACTAGTAAACGGTAAAGTCACAAAAAATACAAAAAAAATAAAATTTCTTTTAGAAGAAGTTTATAACGTTGGCGTTTTTCACCACTCTTTTAGAAACAAGAGTATATTCTAGATTAATTTGGTTTAAGTGCAAAAGCGATTAAAACATAAGGAAAATGACACGAGGAATTTCAGTTCATGAATTTGCTCAAGGCCATAAAGTTGGTCTTTTTTGTTTGTTGAAGACTCATGAATGCACTTATTATTCTTCAGTTTTCCAACTATTAATCATTTTCTACAAAAAAAACTAAACCACCAAATTAATTTGATTATGACTATGTCTGGGGTGATTTTACACCTCTCAGTAATTGAATGATACATGAATAGAACAATGTCATGTCTACGGCAAGCAGCTAAGATGAGGTTTCTGAACATCGACAGAGAAAGAGGACGATATATCAACATAAAAAAAGAGAGAACAATATAATGAAAAAGGAAAAAAGGACGAGAGAACAACATAAAAATATATATCGAGGAATGAAACTCACACGGCGAAAGAGAAATGACCAAGAAGGAAGATGATTTAAACTGATCACCCAAGCACTAATTGGAGGCCCGGTCCATGGGATAGGCGGTTGCTTAGGGTCCAAAATTTTTAAATGCCAATTTTAAGGGATTTTTTTTTTTAATTTACATTAACAAAAGAGCATAATTTTTAGTTTTGCGACCCATCACGATTTTTAAAAACATTGAGGAGGTTATTGGGAGTTGGATTTATATAGAGTTTGGTTGATTTTAAAAGTCAAGAGATTTGTCAAATTTGCATAGAATTTTGTTGAATTGTAGAATTCTTTTAAACTTGTAAAGAGTTTTGTGTATTTAAACAATCCATAGAAGAATTTTATTATAACATTGAGAATCCAAAGGATATACATAGTATTTGGAAAGTTATGTTTTATGAGTTAAATTGTTAAGAATCCATATCCCGATAACACTAGATTTTAACAGAATCACATAATCATTCAAATCCAAACTTTTTGAAGTACAATGGATTTTGATTAGAATTTAAAAGTCATCAAACCAATAACAATGGATTTATAAAGAATGTTATAATCTTTAAACGAATAAAAATATAATCTATTAAGAATATAAAAATCCACAAAACCAATAACAGTAGAATCTTAAATTCTAAAAATCTTGGGAAATCAACCTCCCAATAACCCCCCTGAATCGGGCCTTGCTAGCAGACAACATCCAAAGAACACTGGTTCACATCAGAAAGGTCTTTCCTTTTCCCTTAAACTCTAGAGACCTCTCATGGTCTTGACTATCTCTCGCACGACTCTAGTCTCGTTTCAATGGATAGCTTTGCTTTTAAAACCCTATTCTTTTCTTTGAAAAACAGACTCTTCGTATAATCACGTTGTCCATTCTGATTATAGCGCCGAAGAATCTATACTGAGAACACATCCTTTCAGTTCTATCAGAGGTATTATTAAAACTGTTGATGATACAAGATAAGACTAACAAATCAAGGTCTACAAAGAGAGCCCATACGAAACACCCGTTAGGATCGTGGCATAAGATTGCTCTCTAGTGGACGAGATTCTTATTTTATGTTCGCCGGCTCTTTCCTAACACTCAAAGTTCTTCACCAAAAAATATATTAAACCATCCGGAGAATACAAAACCCAATCCAAACCGGTTAATAGTTTGCTAAAAATAAGAATACACAATTATGCATATTTTCTCCATGGTTGAGCATATCAAATTTTACAATATCATAACAATAATAATTTCTAAAATCTTTACAACAGCACTTTATTAATCTATATATAAAGTAGAATATGCTCTTTTCTTAGGCTGCCACATCATCCTATCATTGTCTAAATTTGTGACACATCATCAATTAATTTTTCTCCATTACATTCTCTAATCTCATAGAATACTATCACTTAATTCCATAATTCTAATAATAATTATGTTATTATACCTTAATTATCATAATAATTGTCATCCATTAATATAATAATTGTCCATAGTATTTGAAAAGGCATTTCGTCATAAAAGATTCTATAAATCTAAAAAAAAATTAATTTAATAATTTTAGTTTTATGAGATTTATTTATAGTGTTTAGTTTTAGATGAATACACGAAAATATTAATAATAATTTCACTAATTTATAAAATTAGCTTCAGATAATTATTGAAAATGTTGTACGTATTTTTTATCTATGTAAATGTAAAGAGTTATGATTCTATGATAAATAGATTATATATATTTATTTAATGATAAAAGTAATGCATAATTAAAATAAGATATAAGATTAGATAGAAACGAGTAGGATAACCGGATCCATATCTGGTTTTTCTTAATCTTAGAATTTTTTTTTTGAATTCGGGTTCTCTAATATCCGCAAATATCCAAATATGTTCCAAAACCGTTAAAAGAAAGCAAAACCATTATAAAAATATAAATTCTAAAAATATTAAAACGTTAAATCATAAAATAAAATTGAACATAAATATTATATACACTTAGTCTTATTTTCTAATTTTATTTGGATATAAAAAACATTAAACTGGTTTCTCATGACTTCTTAATCTGATTGGACAAGATTGTAACTGTAGAGTTTAGTGTTTATAATTTATGTATAATTTTTTATAAAAAAAATTCAATAATGTTGTGATATACTATTATTTAAAACAATCAATAAAGATTAGTTCCAAAAAAATGTATAAAATAATTAAAAACTTTTTAAAACATTGGTAATTAAAAAAATACCGAGTAGTCGTTGTTTAGGACAAATTTTCTGAATTTGTTTGTTGATTTCAAGTGGGTTATAGGGGGAAAAAAAAATGCGTTTTGATGCTTAGAAATCGGTGTTTAAGCATGCGAACGAGGATTCGTTCAACATAGGAATATTCGCAAGAGCTTTTACAAGCTCGAATTGCAACTCCAATATTTTTATGGGTATGTAAGAATGCATGTTATGAGAGGCAAATTGTAGTATCCCAAAATGATAACATGTTTAAACCCATCATTAAGAGGACGAATGGGTGAAGTCCTTCCGAAAGCTTTCCAACGCTCAAATCAGAAAATAAACATTGAAACTTGCCAGAAAAATGGAAATAGGAATAAGATAGTGAAGGTTATGTTGAAATCATAACAAAATATGGTATGTAACTCAATGTGTCATGTTGATGAGTGAGAGATAGATAGCGATATTCTTATAAAAAAATAGATAGAAGGTGAGATAAAGTGAGAGAAAAATTAATGCATCTTGGAAACATGTCATATGATTTGAAAATGAGATTGATGTAAATGAATAGAAATTCGCCTCGTATCTCAAAAAGGAGAAATATATGTATTAATTATTCTCTATTCTCTAATATAGGTTTTGAATGGTATTTCTTATGTTTTAAAATAAATTTTATTTTATTGTATATATGACCCCGTTATATACTAGATATACTAAATTATTATTAAAAAAATTTTTGCAAAATACTAAATTTAATTAAAAGTTTTGATAGCATATATTTTTTAATTACATCAATAAACAAAAATATAGCATACCGCGTGAAGTGCGGATAACCCACTAGTTTTTATTATAAAATATTAGTTTACACTAAAATCATAAATTGAAAGAGGCTAAGAAGACAAATAAGTATTGCGTAAGCATTTATTCTATTCGTTGTCAGCATAATTTTACCATACATTATCTTGAAATATATGCTCACGTGGACCAAATATCTTGTTACTACGTTATTTGAGAATTAATGCGATGTCCAATAAAGCAATAGACTTTAAAGTTTGAATTGATAAATCAAAGGAAATCAAAGGAAATCCAAGGAGGTAATTTGTTTTAACGTGGCTTCCCCATACATCTCGGTCTCTAAATGGAACCGTGATTCTCGCTTGCCAAACTAAATTACCTCTGTCAGCTCAATTTCGACGTTAACCTTACAATTTCTTTTGGTTTATCATCATATTGTTTTTTTTTTTTTAATTTTAGTTAATAATTCACCGCCGTGTCAATAGAAAAAAATAGAAGGGAATTAAACATAAAAAATCGTCTTTAATGCCTCATGCATTATCAATTTTATTGACAAAAACATACGGAATCTCAGCATAATTCGCAACATAGGAGATAACGCATATGAAGAAAGAATGATCTTGTGGTTCTCCTCTCGACCACCGTAACGAGCTCGATCTTTCTTTCGCCAAATTCTCTTTCATTGTTCTTTTCTAATTCTTCAAACATAAAGATGCATGCATTCATTGCAAAATATTTTTTTTAATTTGAATATATTTTAGATTTAATTCAAAAAAAGGAAAAAAGGTTTTATCTATCTATATGAGAACAAATACAACGAGATGCAAAGTCTATGTTTTGGAGTTTGGAGTTCCGACAGCAGTAATTAAGGTAGTGCAAGAAAAATATAAAAATAAAAAGAAAGATTAGAGAGATTCCAAAGATCGATATCATATATGTAGCGTCTCGATTCAGGAGTCGTACTATCTGTCTACTACTACTATCACATTAGTTTTGTTTCATTATGCAAATTTATTATCGATTCATATAAAACAATATAAAAATCGCTGTATTGATGTGAAGGATTCACGAGATCCATATTTGTATTTCAGATACATTCACCAGTTAGTTGAGAAATATAATAGATCTGGCTTCTTTTTGGAAACATACTCTGAGCATCGAATTCACATATAAAATGATAAGAAACTAAAAATTTATAGACCGACATCATAATAAGATTAAGAACAAACCAAAATATCATTTTTCAACAAAAACGATCTCAATTGATTATATTTATTTACTTATTGACTTTCTACTGTAGTATCTAAATAGTAAAACAAAACTCTTAAAAGTCATTAAACACTCAGCTTTAAAAGCACTACGAGCTAAAAGTTTCGTTCGTTTACTCGTTTTTAACACCAGAATAACTTAGCCTTTCGAAAGAGCATCTAGTTATTATCTACGATTGTAACCTCATATCCTATCGTTATCATGCTTTGTTTTTTAATTTTGTATCAAGTTCGGATTCTTTGGCAACGAACTTCCGGCTTCCTTGTTTTGTAACCACGTCTTAAGTTTAATATAAGCATGTTTTGTCCAAAAAAAAAAGTTTGGGTTAATCCAATGACATTTTAAATAATTATATTTGATTGTAAATATTTATCTTAGAAGTTAAAACTCAAAATATTATTGATAGATAAAAATTGCATTTCATTTTACATTTATGGATTCTGACTATTTCTAAGATTGGTATATCATTGTAGCTAGCGATTAAAACAAAATTTATGATAGTATCATCGGTTTTGTTTTACGACTATCATCGATTTAACTTCTTACATCTCCACCGGCCAAGAAAAACTATTTCCTTTTTTCAAGAATCTTTTTTTTATCTACCTAACGGTTTTTACCTTATTTTGCAGTTACAATGCACAATTTTTTTTTTTAAAAAGAGGTAAAAGTGTAAAAACCAAATTGTAAATAAAACCAAATTAGTTCTGTTTAGGATTATGTGATTGTTGTTTTTGGCACTTGTTTCAGCTACGGTAAAACCGTCCTCTGGATAATTGGATTATACTTCACTTTTGTACGTTGAAAAAGTTGTTTTCAAGGCAATTTTCCATCGTCCAACAAGTATAGGCCGGTGAATCTCATTTTTAATCGAGTGCTCTTGGTTTAGTCGTAGTAGCTAAATTGGTTGGGATGGGTATGTGTTTTCCCATGGGTTCGAATGCGTTTTATTGGGCTAATATTATGTAATTAGTATTGAGCTTTGCCTATATGATTAAGGTTTCTATTGTAAGTATAAAAGAGATTAACTCTTCAATGAATAAACACACATTCTTCCGCTTACACTTTGACATGGTATCAGAGCCTAGGGTTTCTCGATTCTAAAAGTCTCTCTTACGTGTCGATTTTTTTTTCTTTTTCTCTTCACTATTCATCGTCTTCTCCGCGAGATCAGGTCTCTCGTTGGGAAGCTTCTGATTATTCTTTGTCATGTATAATGGCGATGGTGTTATCGTTAATCCCTCTGGAGCACAAGTTGGGAAGGAAGTTACGATTCTGTATGATTATTACTTACCTCCTGGTGCTGATCCTGGTCAAGTTATCTCTACGGTGGTCCCGCACTTTGGTCGTGGTCGTGGCGCTGGTTTTGGTCGCGCCAATGCCGCACACGCCAACTTTGGGTAGCACCAATCTCAGCCTCATACGCTCACTTCTGATGATCGACAAGGTTTGGGTCTCACTGATGATCAATGGTCGGCGCTTCAGAATCTCCTCTCAGGGACTCACTCGGCTCCACGTGATCGTCTCTCGGGTATTATTATTGATTCCGGTGCATCGGTTCATCTCACCGGCAATCTTGAACTCTTGTTTGATCACTCTCCCATTGTCCCTTGTCCGATTGGTTTGCTTAATGGCGATGTGGCTAATGCCACTAAGGCTAGAAAATTGAAACTTGAAGATAATGTCATTCTATCCCACGTTCTTTATATTCTCAATCTTCGTCCTACTTTGCTTTCTGTGGCACGTTTATTGAAAGAGAAGCCGTGTCTGGCTATATTTACTGATAAATTTTGCTATTTGCAGGACCGTGCTACGATGACGTTGATTGGAGCGGGTAGTGAGTGTGATGGCCTGTACTTCTTCAAAGGGGTCTTTGGTTTTCAAGTCAATGTTGTTGCGTCAGATACTCAAGCTTTTTGGCATCGTCGTTTGGGGCATCCGTCGCATCCTTTACTTTCTCAATTGTCTGGTGTTCTTGGTTTTAGTAGTCATAGATCAAACTCGACCGCCTTGTGTGAAATTTTTGTTCGAAACAAACTACCCAGTTTTTCATTTTCCGATAGTAATAATAAAGCATATGCTATTTTTGGTTTAATACATTGTGATGTTTGGGGTCCTTATCAAACTCCTTCATCGTGTGGCTCCTCGTATTTTCTTACTATCGTGGATGATTTTTCCAGAGCAGTTTGGGTATTTTTGATGCGCTCCAAGAGTGAAGTTGCGACTCATATTCGAAATTTTATGAGCATGACCGAGAATCAATTCGATGCACGGGTTAAACGAGTACGTAGTGATAATGGTATGGAGTTTATGGCATTGCGGTCTTACTTTACTGAACGAGGTATTCTTCACCAGACATCTTGCGTTGGTACTCCTCAACAAAATGGTCGTGTGGAACGGAAACACCGACATGTTCTGAATGTTGTGCGTTCTTTGCGATTCCAGGCGTTTCTTCCTATTGAGTTTTGGGGTGACTGTGTTCTGGCAGCTGCGTATTTGATCAATAGGACCCCATCTAGTGTTCATCATGCACTCACACCGTATGAACTCCTTTTTGGTACCAAGCCATCTTATGACCATGTTCGCACTTTCGGTTGCTTGTGTTATGCTCACAAAGGTACTCGTCGTCGTGGTAAATTGATGAGCGCGTTACTAAGTGTGTTTTTGTTGGATATCCATATGGTCAAAAATGATGGAAGGTCTATGATTTAGAACGTGACGAATACTTTGTTTCGCGGAATGTCGTGTTTGATGAAGACAAATTTCCGTTTGAATCTTCTTCTGACTCTACTTCATCTCCGACGGTGTCTTCCGAATCTCCTCATGTTGTGGTTGTCGTCGCTGAGCCTGATACGGCTGTGTCGATCGACACCTCTACTAGTGTCGATCGACACCAATCTGAAATTTCTGCGTTGCTGCCTGATACGGCGGTGTCGATCGACACCAATCTGAAGAGACGACACATAAATCTAGTGTCGATACACCAATCTGGTGTCGGTCGACACCCCTCGCAGACTAAGCAGTCTCTTGTGGTCAGGGGGAGCTCCCCTACTGCTGAAAGGGGGAGTGTCGCCTCTGAGCAAGTGTCCAGCGAAAACAATTCCCCCGTTTCCGTCAATATCGAACCTGCTTGTGTTCCTGCGACCTCGTCATGCGAACCTGCTTCTTCGGAGTTGGGTATTGCTCCGGTCTCGTCTACTTCAGAGGCAATAATCCTTGGTCGTGGTAAGCGACCTAAGTATCCGTTCGTGCTCCTCAAGGAATATGTCACCAATGCGTCTGCATCACACTCCACTACTCACTACCCCTCTTCTTCAACTCAACTTGTCTTATCGCACGGTCCTCCTCGGCATCCTCCAGGTATGCCATATCCGATTGTTGACCATTTATCAACTCATCGCTTGTCTACTCCATATTTTGCTTTCTTAGCAGCCATTACTATTGTCCACGAACCAAACTCTTTCATTGAGGCTATGAAGCTAGATGTTTGGATCAAGGCCATGGGAGCTGAAATTTATGCGTTGGAGGATAATCATACTTGGGATATTGTTGATCTTCCTGCCTCTAAGCGTGCTATAGGCTGTCGATGGGTATATAAGATAAAATTTCATTCAGATGGAAGCATTGAGAGGTATTAAGCTCGTTTAGTTGCTATTGGTAATCGTCAGAGAGAGGGTTTAGATTTTAAAGAGACGTTTGCACCGGTTTCTATCTTACTACCGTGCGTGTTCTCTTGCGTATTGCCTCTGCCCGAAATTGGGAACTTCATCAAATGGATGTTCATAACGCATTTTTACATGGCACTCTCGACGAAGAGGTTTACATGAAGCTTCCTCCTGGGTTTGCTCATCACGGTTCTACGAAGGTGTGCAAACTTCGCAAGTCTCTCTATGGACTCAAGCAAGCCCCTCGTTGCTGGTTCGCTACGCTTAGAGCGGCTTTACTTCGCTTTGGTCTCCGCCAATTTGCCTCCGACTCGTCTATGTTCTATCAATCTCACGGTGATGTCGAACTCTATGTTCTCGTATATGTGGATGATCTAATTATCGGTGGTAATGATTCGGCTTCGATTGCTCATTTTAAGGATTATATGAGTATTTGTTTTCATATGAAGGATCTCGGTCCAGCTAGGTATTTCTTGGGCTTGGAAATTGCGCGTAATGCTGATGGTCTCTTTCTCTCTCAACAAAAGTATTGTTTGGATATTATAACTAAATGTGGTTTGTTGGGTTCGCGACCGTCCGTTGTTCCGATTGAGCAAAATCACAAACTTGCTCTTGCTGATGATGAACCTCTTCCGGATCCTAGTCGATATCGTCGGGTCATTGGTCGTCTTATTTACCTTACCATTACGCGTCCAGAGTTGTCGTATGCTGTCCACATTCTGTCCCAGTTCATGCAGAGTCCTCGTCAATCTCATTGGACTGCGGCTATGCGCGCTGTTCAGTTTCTTAAAGGGTCGCCTGGCCAAGGTTTGTTCTATCCTGCGAATTCTGATGTCTCACTCATGGCATACTCTGATTCTGATTATGCGTCGTGTCCTCTTACACGTCGTTCGCTTACTGGTTTTGTGCTTACCGTTGGCGGTGCACCGGTTTCGTGGAAGACGATCAAGCACAAGGTTGTCTCTTGCTCGTCAGCTGAAGCAGAATATCGGGCTCTTGTTGATACTGTTCGTGAGGTCAAATGGCTTCGTCAACTACTTACTTCGTTTGGTATTTCTCAAGATAAGCCAATGCTGCTCCATTGTGACAATTAAGCTGCACTTCATATTGCCGCCAACCCAGTTTTTCATAAGCGTACGAAGCATGTTGAAGTAGATTGTCATGTTACTCGAGAAGCCATTCAAGAAGATATTATCTCAACGGTCAAGATTCACACCTCCGAACAACCAGCTGATGCATTCACCAAAGCTCTCGGTGAAGTACAACTTTTTCATCTTCTTCGCAAGCTGGGCATTCGGGATCTTCATGCTCCACCTTGAGGGAGAGTATTAGGCTAATATTATGTAATTAGTATTGGGCTTTGCCTATATGATTAGGGTTTCTATTGTAAGTATAAAAAATGTTAACTCTTCAATGAATAAACACACATTCTTCTGCTAAACACTTTGACACATTTGGCCATCAATACTTTGTTTTACAAATTGTGGGCGTGCACCGGTTCCTTGGACCTCTGAGAGATTAATATGGATCTAAAAAATCTGGAATCACTCATGGATTACAAAAAAAAAAAAAAAATCTCATTTTTTCGCTTCGTACTTCTTTTCTAACAAATAAAAGAAAAGAAATAGAAATAGAAATAGACAAGAAATGGATTTATGGGGGAAAGCATCAATGTGGTTCTCGAGGAAAAACGTCCTCACCCGTCTCTGCATCATCGCCTCGTTCTCAAGACAAATCTATATTCCAGGTCTCTATCACTTCCATTTCGTTTTTTTCTTTCATATTGTTACGAAAATACTAATTATATTAGTTAAAAAAGATTTCTATACATTATTACAAAAAATAAGAGAGATCTTGACAATTTCTTATTTAAAAGATTACATAACAAATATTTATACAATTGGTCTAAATTAAATTATATGTAACCTCAAATAGTTCGCATAAAATATGTGTAATTATTTTTATTCAAACACCATAAAACCATACTTGTTTTTTTGTTTTTGTCAACTAACATGTTACAATTCGATAAATCATAATGTAAACTATTATTCATTTTTTTAAGGAGATCCACTAAAATTTATTTTGGATGATTTTATAGTATATTGAGAATTAAAACTTCAAACAGTCGGAGATATGTACAAATTTCTGTTTTATTAATAGAAGTTACAATGCTGTTGTCATTGATTTAACTGAATAAAAAATTTCGAATTTATATAAAAAATTAGTTAATAATATTCATTTAATTTATTTTCCTATATTTATAATAATATCCTATATAAACCTTAATCTACATTTTAGTCCTTTTTGTCGTTTCCTCGAGCGGTTTTCAATGTATCTATTCTTTGTGGTTTGGTCTTCTCGTTTGTTTCGGTTGTTTGGATAGGTTTTGTTGGAGTTGGTTCTCTGGTCTGAGGTATTTTTGGATATGCGTTTCACTTCAGTCGAGATTGGTGTTGTTGGTGCTCGGCTTAGTCCTTGGTTTTGGGCTCCCGATTATATGGTGGTGTTTCCTTTGGGTCTTTTCCGAGCTCCTTGTTTGTTGCCCTTTTCCGGCGCTTACACTCTTTTTATGAAGGTCGTTGATTTGGTTGCTCATCAAATTTCAGTTTAAGCTCCTTCGTCATTTAATTTTTCCTTTATGACTTTTGTTAAGTTGAGCAAACTCATATAATTAGATCATTACCCTTTCTTAGTAATCTCTAATGTTTTTAAGGTTGTATCTTCGGTTTGTTTTCCCATTTTGAAACTATTGACTTTGGAAGTGTTTTGTATTCGCCGACTTTTGTCTCTGGAAGGGATTTGTTTCTTGCCGGCTTGGTGTATCAATGAAAAAACTTTAGACGGAAAATAAAAACCCTAATCTACATTTTTAGAAAAGAATTTATTATACTGACGTACAACATGGATAATATCTCTCTCTTTCTCATTCATTACATACGGCAGTTAAAAGCAGTAGATAATTTTTTATTGTGTCTGACAGTCATTGTAATAAAAGGGGATTTGTAATAAAAGGAAGAAAGAAAGAAGGTGGGCCAATGGGCGTGAAGAAAGTGGGCCTTTAACACGTGATACGTTACGGCCCACATCACGTGTACTTTCATGCCGTTGCCATTCTCTTCCTCCACTCTCGTGACTTCCTCTGCCGCTTCATTTTTCCTATGCTTACTTTTTATTTTTGTACTAAAATCTCTAAATTCTATCATGTAGATTGATAAAATATTAATATCTCACTTCTCTGGATTTTTGTTTAATTTAACCCTTTTTGTCAAAATTTATTATAACTGATAACTTATGTTTTATATATATATATATATATATATTTTTTTTTTTTAATATTTTGGCTCTATAATGAATATATAGCTTTTAATTATTGTATTGATTAATTATTGACAACTAGAGAGGAACGATATATTGTATTTTTGGTTTATTGGTTTTTAAATATTTATTAATGTTTTTATCCTAAATATGAAGTTCGATTTCTAGATAATACAAATTTTACAGATTAGTATAATCAGAAATTCTAGCATTGTACAAGTTTATTTATTAATTAATGTTAAAAAAAAAGTTTATTTATTAATTGTATCGTAAATGTACTGCATATAAAATCATCTATTTGAATAGGGAGACCATACATCTAAAAAGCCCAAATTTTTGAAGATATAGACGTCTAATTATGATGGCTGTTATATATTGGGATAGAGACAAGAGATGGCCCAAGTCAATAAGCAGATACAAGAAGAGAGCCCAAGTTGTAATGCAAGAAGAGGATCCATGGTTCTTAGCCTAAAGGCTTAATTGTTGTTTTTTTTTTCCAGTTTTATTCACATAAATACGAGTTTAGCTTAATGCAAGTACTTCAGTAATTCTAGTTTGCGAAATAGAAGATGACCTTATTGCGAATTCATTACCAAATACTTTATCGATCACATAGTTGTTCTCAAACATACATATTCATATATAATTATACTGTAGGTTCTAAGTTCCAAATCGAAATTGGAAGCTTCCCAAAGCTTTTTGAAAACTTGACGCTTCCAAAAGACCCTTTTTAAAAACTGTTAGGAAACCTTATCAAAAAAAAAAATTGTTAGGAAACGTAAATTTTGGAAACTTATTACGTTTCCGTTTTAAAAGCGATGTCGTAATTAAATATAAAGGATTGGGTTATTTTTGATTTGTTTCTAATTTAATAAAACAACGAAAACTAATACTCCATCTGATCCATAATAGTTGATGTTTAAGAATTTTACACACAAATTAAGAAATCACACAAAATCATAATTTTTTTTTATGTTTTTTAAATTAAAACATCATTTATTGTCTAATTAAATACAATTCAACCAATGATAAAAAAGACTGCAAAATATAAATGGTCAAAAATAAATATAAAGACTTTAATTTTGTATTGAAAATGTAAAATATCAATTAAAATGAAATATTTTTTTTTTTTAAACATCAACTATTATGAATAAGAAAGAGAGTATAGTACATTGTGTGATTTATATTAAAGATTTATGCGGCTCAAAAAGGTCTGACATTTTTTAGGATAACATGGAGTAAGAAGACACATCACATCATCTGCATATCACTCAGGGAAGAAAGTAGTATATATGATTCCTTAATTTAAAAAACGACGAAACACTTTAATATATAACAAATGGGAGTGTCATTGTTTTAGGCGTGCACTATCTCTATGTCGATTTGAAATGGACCGTCGAGAAGAAAATACAAAGTGTTTACCAAAAAAAAAAAATACAATCACTTTAGAAACTGCGATTTTGAGTGGCATGGACCAATCTTTGGGATAATGACATTAACCAATCTTCTAAGACCAAAATCGCAAAACTCATAATGAGGGGACACTTTATGTTTTGGTATCGCATTGATTTCGTATTAATTATCTCCACCTCTTCTCTCTTATATATATATATATATATATATATATATATATATG